>ONZK01002885.1:103425-116398 GCA_900322385.1 Pharnaceum exiguum
CCCCCCCCCCCCCCCCCCCACACACACACACACAAACCCAACACGCACACACATCCCAATTTGGTCCGTACCAAGGAGATGTGACTTGTTTTGACGCATTGGATGTCACCAGCCTACCACGCAACTCTCCTCTCCTCCTTTATCTGCGCTTGAGACCGGCAATGAATGTTTCATACACAAAGTTTATAACACTCACAAGCGGAGTTACCCAACCAATACTCCTCTATGAGATTAAAATCATTTTTTCTATCTTTTTCTCAACATAATTCCCAAAACCCTTTACTTAAACTCCTAGCTTAATTCATAATCACTACCCTCATTTTGCAACCAATTACTCAATAAAAAAACCTCTTTCTCTTCCACTCATTTATTTTTTTAAAGTTACAACCCCGGTGCGTTTTATTAATATTTATCCTGGTGAAACCATCAATAATCAAATTATTAAAATTAAAGAGAATTTCAGATAGAAAGTTCACAATGGTAATTTTAGACGAGCAATTTTAGAGATACCGTGTTTCTAAAAAAAAAAAGAGCATTTGCAGCAACATTATTTAACCATAGTCCATAAATAATAAATACATATAAGAAAACAGAAAGGAAAGGCGGTAGGGGGTATGGTGGTGATAAACTGACCGTCACAGCTGCCAGTGATGAAGAAATCAGCACAGGAGACAGCAACATGTGTCACCACATCACGGTGCATATAACTCTTCTCGTACCTGTTAAATTATAAAAATATATTACTTCAATAATAAATAAAAAAAGGAAAACCCTAAGAACAGAAAAGGAGAGAGAGAGAGAGAGGGGAGTGGAATAGTAATAGTTTTATACATGTTGGCGGAAGGAAGGCCGTCGAGATAAGCCTGTTCGAATTCAAGTGGACGCTTTGGCCGTCGCTGAGGTGGCAGTATGGGTCCCACTGTTTCTGCATCATCTTCTGCTGCTGCTGCTGCTGCTGCTACTGCTGCTTCTAGAACTCTTTCTTCTAAGTTTTGTTGTAGCTGTTGTTGTTGTTGTTGGGGTTCTGGAATACCTTCTTCTCCGTTTTCGTTGTCGTTATTAGTACTTTCCAATGGAAGTTCTTCCATCATCATATTTTAGGGGTTTTGGGTTTTTTCTTTTTTTTAGGGGGTGATGAGGTGAGTGTGGGACTGTGAGTTAGTTCGAAGAAGAGAAGGGAGGAGAGTGTGAAGGAAGAGGAATGAAGTGAGGAAATTAAATTAAATGGGCATATGTATATTGGGGTCAGGTGGATGGATTTTGGCCCTGGATACTTTTTTTGTTAGAGTAGCTGTTAATGATGGTTTCGGCCCAATTTGATTCTTTTGGGCCTATGGAGTCTGAATTGCTCCAATTTGGATAAACATTTTTCTTCGGCGTGCTTAGAGATGAATTATCCTACACTACTACTACAACAACAACATCCCAATGGAGTCCCATCTTTAGATGAGGTACTGAGGAAGCCTGATGTACGCAGCCTTATCCCGATTGGAAAAATCGGGAGACTGTTTTCAGAATGACTCACTTATTACCTGTATAACAACCTCTCTATGCCTTCAATGAAAAATTATTAGGAATCAATGTAATCATACAAACATTTGTACTTGCGATGAAAAATTGTTAGAAATCAACGTAACCATAAAAATTTAAAGTCGTGAAATAAACACGCAAAGCTGAAGTAGCACATAAGTGAAGCTTATAAAAACACAATAATTAACACGCAGGAGGACAACTACCCTGCAAAGCCTCTGTAACGCTTCAAATAGAGCACATGAAAATACAAAAAAATACAGGTAAGACGAGAACTACCATATAAGTGCGAACACAACATGTACAACAAAAACCCTAGACTCACCACGTCTATATATGCTAACACTACACCCTATACTAACAGGTTTAGCCCCCTACCGTAACAGTCTTATACTCTAATCCTCATTCTCCAAGAACCTATATCTAAGGTCATGCTCTCACTAAGTGATAGGATAGTTATATCATGAATTATCCTAGACCGATCACTATAATGTTTTTTTTTTTATGGAATCACCCTAATGTTGAATGTTGAGGAATAAAGTAACAAATGAGATGGGCTTATATAATTTTTATGACAATTTTGTGGTTCTAACTATGTACTCCCCCGTTTCATAGTGTATCTTGTTTTTCTTTTACATGGGAAATAACACAACTTAAATGCAGATTATATCAAAAAATCTCGAACAATTTAAATTCTAACAAAAACGTCAACTTAATTTACAACTTTAGTTTGGAACAACCTTTGCAAAGTAATTGGAATTTGTAAACAAAATTTAAAATCTCAAAAGTTGTGTTGTGTGTCACTTGAGTATCTCTCTTAAGGATTTAACACTTGTATTTGAAGTGAGAAAAAAAATAGACTTTAACGTAGATAAAAATGAAAAGGAGCACAGAACGAGTGCATAAATTTCATAAGGATTCACAGCTAGATCAATGTTGAAGATGAATATGCGAATGTTCATTCCTCTGTTCATGATCAAATCGCACTTGATCAAGAGAACGTAACAAGACATACATTCCTCTATCCATTATTACTAGCAAAGACTACAGTAGTGCTCTACTGCTCTGTAGTATAGACTATATAGAGTACTAGAGTAGCACGATCTCAGAGCTTTGATGTCTCGAAGTAAAAAAATCACGATCTCAGTCTCACTCCCTCAATACGCCACCGGACACCACTTAGTTGATCTCAAAGATGAGTTGACCCTTCTAAGCGGGCGGGGGTTTACTAATTGTGCACTACGGAGTATAATAACTGGACTCGTACGTTCTACCAAATTGAAGTACAGTAATAAACTATACATGCACGTGCATACAGATACAAGTCATACGCTACTAAGAGGATCGATGGGATATAAAGTTATAAACTAAACCAATTCGCTAATAATTTCATTAGTGGAGTTCCGCCTGGAAACGTGCTTGTCAGCATGCGGGTGTCTACACCCCTTGGATGCTTACCAATTCTTGGATTATTTAGGTTCCTTAATCATATTTTTCGATGCCTTCGGGTAGATGCCATTACTAAAAGTTTACTTGTTTTTTTATAGTCTTACATTGTAATTACATATGATATTTGTTAAAGTGTGTGTTGGGGTGATTAGTTGTCGTACATTGGTTGTATCTAAAGGCTGAGAGGTGTTTATAAGTTAGCGTGCCCTCCACTCATTAACAATTGGTTTTGATTTAGATCTCACAAGCTTATATCGCCTCCTTGGGCCGAGTTTAACAATATTTGACAGAAGTGAGGGCCACACAAATAAAATGAAGATTTGTAAGAGGCAACGGGGTAAAGTTAATAGGCTGAATTTCCTATTGATGTGTTGTAATCGTAGAGAGTATTACAACTATAAAGTGTCGTAAATATAATTTAATGAGGTTGAGAAGACATAATTGTTGAGTGGTAGAAACCTCAACTTCAATCTCTAAGATTGAGGGCTCGATTTTTACCCACATTTTGAGAGATGAGTGACATCCGAATTGTCAGAATTAGTACAACACCCTCATCTAATGGGATACACTCGATTGTTGTTGTTGTTGTTGTATTAACCTAGTCAGGTCCAGGGGCTATTAAGTTGAAAGATTTATCTTATATCTTTCAACTTTAGGTAATTTTGCACTATAACAAAATGGCTATGAAAACCTTCCAGCACTTTTTATTTTGGTGAAGTTGTTGGACGTGAATACTTCAATGCAGCAATGGGTCAATCTCGGAAACAACCTCTCTGTTTTCTTAAACAGGGGTATGGTTGCGTACATCCCAACCCCGAGCACCCATATCTAATGGGGATACACTCGATTGTTGTTGTTGCATCGCCTGTTTATACGGAGTATAAAACTTTTGCTCAAGTTTCAGTTACGGGATGATTAGATCATGTTATGTCAAACGTCAATGCATCAGGAGAACAAGTCACATGGGCGACCATGGGACCGAAAAGACAAAACCTTGGTTTTATGTGACAGAAATTTCGATAACCAAATGAAAAGGTGGTGAATTGGTGATCACTACCAAGAAAACCCAACCATGAACATTTTTATTGGACCCAGATCAAACTCTTCCTTCCCTGTCATGCCGCATACGTACGGCCGGCTTTCTCGGCCCATCTTAGGGCTTGCATTTGTTTATACTCGGCTTGTCGGGATCCAATGTCCCTCATCTCCCTTACATTTTGTTTTGACTTTCAATACAAAGCAACACCAAATCCATATGGTGTTGTCTTGGTTAATTTTAATTCCACACTTCATTATCTCACCCTTGTCTAGAAGGCTATTAGTGAAACTTAACTTGAGGTCTAGCTGAAGTATCAACATGAAACTCTATCTAAACATCTTGTGGTTGACAAAATTGAAAAGACATGAGCATAAGCTAGCTAAATCAAATCTAATTAGACTATTTGATATGAAATTAGTTGAATTAGACAGAATTGAGTTAAAATGAACTAAATTAGAGTAGATCAGCCACAAAGGAAAACAGATTTGATTGTTTACATCCGAGCACCGTATTTTAGAATTTGGTAGTCAAGTTTGAAATGATGCTTTTGCTATCTACTATCAACTTCTGTTATCTATTTCTTCTATCCGCTAATTGTCGGAAGGGCATGCAAATGTACTCCCATATTACCTGTCATTTTGGACCATTTTTTCATGTTGCAACATTCTTGCCTTCTTGGTGATTATGCAATATTTTTCACAGCTCCTTACTATGTACCCGCGTGAAATTAAAGCCACATGCCAGTTGCCCAGGCCAGCTACATGAATTCGCACTTTCATAGTACAGTACTTCAATGACTCAATGTACGAGCATTTCGTGATCATAGATTCATTGAAGCTACATCCTCCTACGGAACATTGAAATGTATCACACACTAAAGATAATGATCACCAATTCAGCGTAGTAGCATTCACATGTGGCATTGATGATGTACAAGCCCTACATGCTGAGAATTGCTCTTTATTCTTTGGCCTAGCAATCTAGCGAGAGACAACCGTTAAATGTCATATCCTTGGCAACCTATAAATAGTGAATAATCCTATCCTAACATAAGTAGGGCAACAAGGACGAAAAATATTTATCAATTAGTATATTTTTATTACGATATTCACTAATAGTACTCCACAGGTGTATCAGGACAACTCTCATCCGAGCCAACATCCCTACTATTATTACTCCTACCACTACTAACACTAAATGGCGGTGGGACATACGGCGGCTTCATACACCTAAGCAACGCCCAATTGATGCCGTTAAAAAATGGGTGTTGTTTTATGGGTGTGGCACCCATTAGTGACCCTAACCTACGTGTTGGATCCTTGGCCAAGAGCTGAGCTATCAAGTCCTTAGCCGAGCTAGGTATGGATGGCTCCTTAGGGAACTCCAATGCTCGAGCCACAATGTTAGCTAGTGTCATCTCATTATCTGCTCCCTTGAAAGGCGTTGTTCCGTAAAATAACTCAAACATAAATACCCCTAGCGTCCACCAATCCACTGCGCTGCCATGTCCCTCACCCGATACAATCTCCGGTGCCAAGTACTCGTGGGTTCCGACAAACGACATTGATCTTACATCAACTGGTTCGGCAACAAACTCGGGCTCAAACTTTTTATTGGCCTTCTTCTTTTTTATTTTCCATTTGTTTGGTTTTCGGTTTGGGTTGAAACAGGATACATTTGGGACCATGCAGTTGGGTATTATACATGATGAGGAGTTTGTTGACCTAGATTCAGGTCCTGGACCAAATGCGTTTGAACTGTGGTTTGAGTTTTCAGTGTTTTGGGTTATTATTTGCGGTGTAGGGGTAGAATGATCATCACAAATCAATGAGAGATCGAAATCTGTGAGCATAATATGACCGTCTGATCGAACGAGTACATTCTCGGGTTTGAGATCACGGTAGACAATCCCCATCATATGGACGTACTCTAATGCTACTACCACCTCTGCTGCGTAGAACCTGCATGAAATTAAGAGGAAACAGGATTAAACTAATTGCCATGGGTAATTAAGTTTCAAAAGCTAGCTAGATAGAGACAGCAGTTGACCTTAATGCGCCTTAAGTTAAGCTAGCCCACATGCTTAATTATGCTCTCCATATGCAACAATAATTGGGAATGTGGGAAACTTCTTCTACTCATTATAGCTAACGTTTAAAGGCTAGTTGGAAATAATTAGAGTAATGTTTGCTTTCTGTGGTAACAAAACAAATTGAGCCCATAATTAGGGCCCCCTAGTCCCCTACCTAAAGCTACAATAGTATATGGTTGAAGGTATGTTGCTTGAGCTATTGTGCCTTGTGCATGTACAAAGTGCACATAAGCAAACGATGAATTGATGGAAATTGTTAACACCTTTGGTAAACTTACAGAGTGCACATAAGTCCCCCTAGTCACCGAGACCTGTACTACAGAGTGCACACTAGATAGTACTCCGTATGATACTAGATGACTCATTGACTAATGACTAGCTATTTGAGGCAGGAGCTTAAATGCACACCCCTCTACACACACAACATAACGTTTAAAGGCTAGTTGGACATAATCTCATTAACACACACAACATAAAAAAGGAGAAAGAAAGAGAACTACACTGCGAGAGCATTATCAAATATCGAAGTTGAGATAATTTCGAAACACGAAAAAACCTCAAAATGAATAGAAATTGACAGAGTGCACAAATTAAGGAAGAAAAGCAAGAATTCAACTTGATTAGTGGCTTAGTGCTATGCTCGATTAACTTCTAATGCCAACAAGCACTTAAATTGTTATTAAAGGAAGCTAATACTCCAAGCTTAGCACTTCGGTAAATGGACACTAATTAATAATGGCCAAGTCTCAACACTTCATGAAGCAACATACGCAAATTAATCCAAGATATTCCATGTATCCTGGCAAAGCTTCTGGCAGATGAAATGCCAAACAAAAAGAGACAACTTGGTCCACCTTTTCCGTTGAAAATATAAGAAGGAAATCCAAGGTATGCAGATGGTCCAAGTATGTTAAGTTTAAGTATTGACCAGAACACTTGTTAAAACAAAAAGACTGACTTCTGTATTGAGCTTTATGAAAAATCACTTTCATTCGCGAAAATAAATAAACAAATAAATCCCTTTCATGGTGTAACTTGTACTTGTTCTAAAGGAAATTCAAAGTATGAGAGGCTGCAAATCTGCTGACAGCTATTTTGAATTTTAGGCCAACTTCCACATGAAGCAACTTAATGCATCAATCATACATTTCACTCTGAAAATCACTAGTTGACCAAATAGATCCTCAGAAATATGGTCGATTGAAACAATTAGCTTAAAAGTCTTGGTAATGTTTTCAGACATATGTTCACTTGGGATAATATGAACAGAACATCAAGAGACTTGATTGGAAAAACATCTTCAAGTCTTTTTCAAGTTGAATTGTCGGCTGATGTATCTTTGTCCTAAAGAATATTGATCACTCAAGTTACTTTCATTAGCCGATATGCAATGTCAAGCATTTAATTAAAACTTTAAATGGTCATATATACATGTTTCTTGCACCTTTGATAGCTTCAAAATCCACAATCTTCCTAAGCAAAGTGTATGATTAGGTTAAAAAATACTCCTAAATAGTGCCAAAGATAGAAACAATGAATCTTGTGCTTGAAATCGCGCAACAGAATATCCTGGTAGTGGTTCTACTCTCATAATAGTACGGTAATAGTGCTGCTGATTAAAAGCTATAGGAGTATTAAAACTTGAGAAAGAGAGCTAGTTGAGCAATTTCACATACTTATCATGTCTCGAGAGGAGACACTCCTAATTCTTCTCTCATCTGTTACCTCACAACAAAAGAAAAATCAGAGGCCTATTCTTTTTCACTGGATGCGAAGTACTCTCATCATAACTTCATAAGTTGAGCTGGCTATCACGCCACTAGTGCATTCTGCATTTACTAGTCACTACTCAGTACACACTAGGCTGGCTTTTGAAATTGGAGTCTTTGGAGAGAATATACACAACTTTTAAAACAATATTCTGAATTTTCCATGTGTAATACACTCAGTGGGACATAACCCAAGTACCCAACGGCCTAATAGTAACAGAAGTGGTCAAAATCACCAGCTAAGGTCTGTCTAATAACTAGCCACCTTACCCACGTAGGACATAACTCTCCACTCCACTCTCTCCAGTATTCACATGATCTGATCATTCTGATGTGAATATGAATGCGATTCTGATCTGATAAAGTTACTAATAACACTGTAGTCATTACAGCCACTGGGTCTGATAAAATTTAGTAGTAGTAGTAATTGAGTGTACTATAGTCTACGAATATGTGAGTATGTGACAGCGACTAGCAATTTTGGGGACCTACCCTTCATCTGACGGACACCTATTTATCATCAGGTGGTAGGTCCTACCTTTCCCACACTCCACGGGGTCTCATTTATCTCTCATCCATCCCCCGAGGGTATTTTCGATGAATTTTTCAAATTCCACAAAAATTGCGGAATTTAATCCACCAAAAAATTTGCGCACTTTTTATTGGCAATCATAAATTTGCGTAATAGAACAAGTAGAAGTTTACAATCCTGAAAGTCAATTAATTTAGAAGACTCATCCATCACAATCAAATGTTAATCCGAAATAGGTTGGAGACTTATAAGTGTAGTTGAAGCAAATCTCGAATAAAACAGACGGGCAATCAAAAAAAAAATCAAAACAAGTTTTAGTAGTACGAGTTTCTCATTAATTCCAAAACCTTCTATACGACTAGTCAGTACTCAGATCAGTAGTCACTGTATTTATCTTTAGCTTTTATACGTTGAACATGGTCATCATTAATGCAAGAAACTTTACTCCTCAGTCCTCACGACCAAAAAAGAAATTTGGAGATTTAGAAAATCAAACCACAATAACAAAAAGACTGATTTGGAAAGAAGTGTAATAATTTTCTAATTAGTCAAGTCACATCACGTCAAAAAGGTAGCTTAAGATATCACCATATCTTCTTCATTATTGTCGCCAAAAAATATGCTCTTTACGATAATGAAACCTAAAATAAAACTCAACCTCTACTCCATTCTCACTCCTCGAAGTTGCAGTTAAAGATAAACTTCTGTACTAACTCCAACGTACGTTCCTTCAACTCTACGGTAACTATGACAAGTAGTATTAAATGGTAGAAGTAAATACACAACGTGATAGTAACGTAACGTAATGCAATGTAACAAACGTGTAAAGTAAATGAGGTAACGGACCTGACGGCGGAGTCATCAAACCGTTTAAACGGCTGCCTTTGACGCAACACATGAAGATCACCACCGTTACAAAACTCGGTCAACAAGCAAGACCATTTAGGGCTATCAACGTAAGCATACAACGTAGGCAAAAAAGGGTGATCAAGCATTTGAAGAATCTCACGTTCAGCACGTGCACGGCCGTGTTTATTACGCGCCTCCAGCTCACGGTTGTCCATAACTTTGGCAGCAAATAACGTACTGTCGGGTGAGCATTTGAGTTCAGTAAGGTATACGCTACCAATGTCACCAGAGCCTAAGCGGGTAAGGAAACGTAGGTCAGATATCGAGATGGTGCGTGCTGTTGTGTTGGGGGAGGAGAGAGAGAGGGATGGGGTTGAGAATGTGGTGGTGGATGAGGAAGTTGAGGTGGTTGATGGTGGTAGTGTTGTGTCGGTTGTTGTTGTTGAGTTGAAGCTCATGCTTTGGAGATCATCAGCTATGTTGTCTTCTGATGCTAATGCTTGAGATAATGCAACTGTACTAACTGCATGGGGTTTTTCTATTACTTTGTCTGTTGTTTCTTCTTTGTCTTTCTCTTTGTGATCCATTTTGTGGGAAGGGGAGAGAGAGTGGAGTAGAGGGGGAGAGGAGGGGAAAAGGGAGAGATTTGAAGAGGAAGGAAATGGGAAGTGCTGTGAACTTGTACACTTGTTGTGTAGGGTGGGATGGGGAACGGTAGGGTCATTATGAGGAGAGGGGGTGGTGCTTGTTTTGAGGCTTTGAGCTTCGTGGGGAGATTTGTTTTATTTTATAAAAAAAATAAAAGGGTGATTTTCTTTTATTTTATTTTGCTTACTTTTAGGGTGTTTGCCGGTTTTTTTTTTTTCTTTTGTTTTTTTTATGTAAAGGGGCATTGAGGCCGGTAAGAATCGAGCCCCCAACCTCAGGGGTTAATTTTTTTTTGCCTTTGTTTGGTAACGACCAAATATGCTAAAATGAGTATATTATAGATTTGACTTATCAATTCGTTATTTATAATGTTTCAGCAAGTCTTTGGTATACAAAGTGTACCAGTGCACCATGTGGATTTATGACTAATTACAAAGGGTCTGACTAATGGCATTAAAAATGTGATTAATGGCATTAAAAATTTGACTAATGATGTAGTAATACTAGTTATAAATGCACAAGGTGTACCCGTATACCTAGTATACCTAAGAATTGGAGATAATGTTTAGTTAACAACATATCCAATAGCATATTGACCCACGAATATACTATTTTCAATATGTTAATGACAATAGTATTTTGAAAGAGTAGATTATATCATATGAATTTTCACACAATTTACTAATTTAATTACTATATGTTAACCGCTATCTGATTCTACTATATACTATCTATTGTTACCCAAGTAGGTAGGTAAATTTCTTTGTTCAATTGATCATGTACATGTTTTTTAGTTTTGTTTTGGGTGTGGGAAAGGGAACAATGTTAGAATGATATAGAGTTCGTTCTTTAAAGCTAACTTTACTGAACGAGGTGCTTTTCCCCTAAAAGCTGAAACATGGCTTGACTTGAGTCTAGTTTTCCTTTCAATTGGATAAGCAGGAAAACAAAAACAGATCTTTTTGTTTAGTTGTTCGTACATTCAATTTTTTTATCAAAATCCTATCAATATTATACATTTACGAAATTATATGGTGACATCTTTCCAATGATATACTAATAACTACGGATGGATATCAGGATCAAAACATGTTACGTTTGTAAGTTATGAGCTGAAATGCGAATTAAGTGAACTTAATTAAATGAAACCGAACTGAAATGAATTTAAGTTACAAAGAACATGCCTTTAATATGTCAAAATTTGGATGTATAAATGTGCCTTCTTTCTCTTTAATTAATTAAGTACTTTAAAAAAAAAATAGAGATAGAAAAAAATAGACGGATCATTGGCCTAGAAAGTTTTTCTTTTTGTCTGAAAAAAGGTTTTTTAGTCACGAAGTATCCGATCCAATTTGTTCATATAGGATTGCTGAAATTTGGTTTCGACCAATCTTTGAATACTTTGTCGGTGTCTTCTATTATACATAAATGAATAAGATTGACCAAACCACATAATCTCCACAATACGAGAGCTAGGTAAAGGAGTTGTAAAGAAGTTATGCAAATAAGGTTTCCCTAACCACAACTAAGTACTATCTACTAGTATAATCAAATTAATGTGTCACCCAATATCTGAATTATGATTCACAAATAATAGATGTATATATACACGCTCGAAGCTGGCACAAGTCTGTGCCAGTACTGTACATCAAGCCAACCTTAGCTTCTTCTTAACTACCAATTGCAAAGATTTATCATGTACGAGTAGTCATGCAAGTATCATACAAAGATACACACATTATTATTCGCCAAACAAAATAGAGGTTGTAAAAGTTGCCAATTCGCCAACAACCGGGCCGATAACACTGTCCCCCTTTAATCGTACACTACAACTTCCAACATCCTATCTTTTGGTCTCCTTTGTCACCCTCGTGCGATTGAGATTGCAATTTTAATATGCGTAATAGTGCACTGACGCACTGTTTTGGTCATATATATTTTGATTTGTATAATTGTAATCATATCTTTGCTCTCTTTCGCGGTAAAGTAGTGTACATCGATCGTGTCATCGAGTGACCAATAATATACTACTACAACGTAATAGAGTAATAGTACGTCTAGTATAGACCAAGGCAAGTAGGCAACATATATAAAAGCTCGGAAGATACGGAATAGGCAACCATTCCACTATTAGAAACTCCTTTCACTTCGTGCGAAGGCTTAGAGACTAAGTCCGGACCTGGACACCTAGTTGAGTAGTTGTGGTGGTTAGTCTCCCAACGAGGATTTTTGTATGTACTAAAGTTCGAATTCGAGACCTTAAGCTGTATGGAGTTATTTACCACTCCACCCAACTCCCGTTGTGATAATAGTGTTAGTATTTAGTAGCTAACAAGTTGAAATAATACTCTGTATTAGTTAAAATTGTCTTATTGAGTTACTGATAATAGTTACTCGTACAAATTATTGGCAGTTAATGGATGTGAATGAGATTGAAGTCAAAGATAACTTTCAGTACCCCACAGCAATCAGGCTACTATCTTATTTTAGGTGAAATCACTTTCATCCTCGTAACTAAAACACTTCACAGCTACAACAATTGATAAGAATTCCAAATTTAACCAACATCCGATAACACTAAGTGATTTAAAGGGTGAAACCATTTTTACGATCACAAACATTTTCCATTAGTTAATTTTTAAGGGTAATTATAATTTTTCATAAAAGAGCCATCTTGTCAATGCAATGCAATATTGAAGACAACATTTTAAGATTGACATTTGGAAGTACAAAAAAACTAACATGTTGGATTGAAATTTCCAGAATTGAAGTAGACTAGACTGGTCGAGCTGCCGACTGATGAGGGCCTGAGGTGAACAAACACAAGGCCTTGGACAGATGGACTCATAAAACTTTTGTAGATAGTCACAAACAGATGGGATGAAATGAACTAATGAAATCGTTAATATAGTTTTAGATCTTGTGTCATGTTTCCCATAGTCTGAGATGTGAGGTAACGAGGGCTTTCGGTGTTACTAAACGGGCTGGATTATTTTAGATTCGTGCTTTGTGAACGGGCCTCTTCATGTTAAGTATTATCAGCAGCTGTCTTTTGTATTGGTGAA
>ONZK01002886.1:0-14550 GCA_900322385.1 Pharnaceum exiguum
ATATTATTCTTATTGTGAAATTATATATTTTATGTATTATTATGATTTTTCGAGTAGCTCGCGAGCTTTTCGAGTCGAGTTGTGCTCAACTCAACTCGGCTCGTTTAGAGCTCGAGTTTGAGTCGAGCTCAACTCGAGTCGAGCTTTGACCGAGTTTTGACTGAGTCGAGCACGAGTAGCTCGCGAGACAGAGCAACTCATTAGCACCCCTAGGCAGGAAATAGTGGTTGATGATTTGTTTCAATTTCAAAATTGAGTTTTGTATCGGATATTTCTTTATCAACTCTCACCAACAGCAAATCTGTTTCACCTGAGGACAGAAGGGTCTCCATTCTCTGTTTTGACTTTTGGCAGAAGGATTAATCATTAATGTAAATGTCAGCGATTTCTGTACATCTCATTTGGAGCTTTAGAAGCAATTCTTAAAAGTATTGTTACTATATTAAGTGGAAGAGCTTAATTTGCTAGTGTGCGGGTAACAATACCTGATATGCTTGACCCGACCCGACCCAATTACCCGAAAAACCTGAGACTCGAGTCCTGGACTAGAGTTTCCTGGTACCTTACCCGCAATATCGGTGAATAAACCGGGTCGGGTGCGGGTTGTATGATCCGGTCGGGTTCGAGTCGTATGATAATACGACCTGTGTTGGCTGATAACCAATATATCGAGTTTATATAAATATATTTTCTGAGAAGAATAAACCCTTAATCCCTAATCTAAAACATAAGCACATGCAGAGTCCACAAGTCGTCCACACACCAAAAAACACTTGGTCTTTCACGCCCTCTCCACTCTTGATCTCCCTCTATTCCTTTCCTCCACGGCCTCTACTCTCCAATCCTCAGTCACTCTCGACCTCCCTCCATTTCTTTCCTCCATAGCTCCATTCTCTAGTACTCCCACGCAGCCAGTGACTTGCCTAACACTCTCTTGATCTCCCTAGCTCCATTCCTTTCCTCCACGACTCCATCCTCTCGTACTCCAACACAGCCACTAACTTTCACTATCTCAATATCAGCTAAGATTAATCGATGGTCTAATGAAAGGGATTGAGAAAATTAAAAAGGAGAGATGGGGCAAGGCTAACCCATGTGCGGGTCCTGTTACAACTTACAAGCGGTCATCACTACTCATCGGTGAGTAGATCGAGGTGAGGTACTGCAACAACTTACGCGAACAATCGCGGTTATGGTGGTTCGATGATGATGGGATAGGGAGGAATGGAAATACGATGTGAGCTATGTGATGGTTAGACTTGACACAAATTTACCCGACCCGAAATGACCTGTTTGCCCGACCCGAAAAAACTGGGTTAAGAAAACAAAAACTCGACTCAAACCCGACGTTGTCTGAACCGGAAAACACCCGATAAAATTTGGGTCATCTACAATTAATAAATCCTAAAACGACGCCTCAGTCACTTTATGCACTAAATGCAACGACGTCACAATTATCTTCTGAAAAATCAAACACAGGAGACTGCCAATGGTAATTATCTTTGCGATTGAAGGCTCTATCGTTTTTTATCAAGGGGAAGGCTCGATAGATATTTAATCGGGGAAGTAGCAAATAGGTGCCTTACTTTTTTTTAACGTGCAATTAAAAGCCTTAACTTTTGTTGGTAGCAAATCACTCCCACAAGTTTTTATGTATGTGCAATTAACCTCCATCTTAATCATTCAACATTAAATCACACAAATCAACTAATATTTTATTAAATAAGCTTTTTTCTTCTGAAATATATTTAAAAAAGATTTTTTTATTAAATACAATACAAATGTACAAATACCCCCAATACACGTGATATACATACTGATATGCTGTTTATTTTAATTTTGGCCCTTTATCTCTATTTTCATCATATGATGACTCTCAATCACCAACAATGCAAGGCCACAATGCTGGTTACTGGGACAATAGAAACGCCTTTGACCTTTCTCAGACAATCAGCTGTACGTCTAGCTATATACTTTAGTAAACACTCTCTTATGCTTCCACGAGTACAGTAGCAATCAAGATCAAATTCCCTTCGTCATCGCTCACAAAAAAGAATGAAAAACAAGCATATCAGGTATTTAAGGGTTACAAATTATAGTCACTGGCCGACCACTTCTTCTTTGTCGATTCATCGTCGCCCTCCCGCCGCCCACCGTCCATCCGCTTCAAACAGGTGATTCCAACTAAGCCCTTCACGGCACACCAACCCAAAAACAACCCACAACGACTACCAAGAGTATCAACACAGACTCCCCAAAGACCACCCACCTAGGGTGAGATCTGGTGAGATGCCTTCGGACTTTGACAGGGGTGTTGAAGACTAATGGAGAGAGATTGTATGGCATTTACTGTATGTGATTTTTTTGGTGAGATTAAATATTTACACGTATATGTATTTTGTGTATATTGTTTGTATTTAGTAAAAACTCTTCTAATAAATTTCCACGCTCTTTTAATTAAAGTTGTTTTATTTAATGTTGAATAATTAAGATGGAGGTTAATTGCACATACATAGAAACTTGTGGGAGTGATTTGCTATCAACAAAAATTAAGGCTTTTAATTGCACGTTAGAACAAACGTAAGGCACCTATTTGCTACTTCTCCGGATATTTAAGGCATCAGTTAGAGACTTTTTCAAAAATAAAAAAAAGTATAAGGGCGGTCTTCAATTTGAAGGCGGGTATCTATCTTTGTCCTCAGTAGATGACAACCAGTGCCATAGCTCTTAAGCTCTATTTTGCACTGGATCGACCACTCTAAGAAGGGGGATCAAAGGGCGAAAGTCTCAGTTCTGACTTTGGCCCGCTACGACATTACGTGCTGCAAAGTTGTGAATCTGGTTCAGTGGAAATGAAAGGGCATTATTCGAAAGTATATTTAATTTTTGACCACCGAACTATGTGAACACAAAGAGCTAGTCAATCATACTCATGGCAAGACATCCGCTAATATTCTTGCTGTCTCAAAGGAAAAATCTACCCTCTTCTCCAGTAGGTGGACATTGTCCAACCTTGTGTGCATAAATAAGGTGTTTTCAGCAGCTAGCAGATGGATACTAATTTATGTCCCAGCGGAAAGGGAAGCGACAACGACAACATCACATAAGCTGTCAGTTGTGAGACAGACTCACTAGCTGCTTACTTATACAGTTGTACTCAACAAACCCTCAAGCAGACATATAATCTGCTTCCTGAAAAGAATTTACTAACCGAGCAACCTCAATCAGATTCAGAGTTCTGACTAAGTAATCCTTCAATCCTCTATTCAAGCTATGTAGCACAACTTACCCGTTTCACGAGGTCCAATGCATACAAATAATTGGAAGAAATAAGCAGGTCTATGAAATGAAAATCTCATTTTCGTTTTCCAACCAGGTAACCAGTAAAAGAAACCCAGACACTTCAGATTCTTTTGGTTGATGATTCAATTGGGGCACTTTTTTTTTGACAAAGGATACATAATTGTTGAAAGGAACTACTCCTACCAACTAAAGGGAGGGATCTCCTGTTTCCCAGCCTTGGTAGCTAGTCTATGAGCCTCCCCTACCTCGCTACGAGGAACATTAGTAAAGGTACAGACAGAAAAACAACTAGAAACAGAATTTATTCTATGGACTAGCTGCTGCGAATATCTATCCAGTCTAAGCGAACCCTGGATAGCTTTAACCACATTAGCCGCATCGCAAAAGATCATCACCCGATCCAGATTCTTCCTCTGCGCCCACAGGAGCGCATCAAGAATCCCACAAACCTCGGCCTGAGCAGCGGAGTGCGCAAAACCACCTTGCACACCCCCACCCATAGCCCTACCTGTCACTGAGCATGACACCACCCAACCCCAGCCAGCAGCCAATGAAGTTGACAGCCAAGCCCCATCAATCACAATCCTGAATCCTGGACCAGACAGCCCTTCACCCCCGTTCCAAGTTCCAACCATCATGCTGCATCCGTAGCTGCCCAGACTGTCGCAGAGCCAACTTAGCCTTGCCGATTTCCTGATTCCGTTCCGTGAAATCCTCCATGAAACTATTCAAGAGGTGGAAGAGTCTCCTCCAACTCGGCCTCCAATCACTAAAGCGAACCTCATTACGGTGACGCCAGATACTCCAAAGTGACGCAATGAAATAATTAATACCCATAAGTGGTACATCAGTATCTTTATACTTCTCGTGTAGAACCTTGAAGTAGTCATGGATCCATCGACTCATGGAAACGGAAGAACTTGCATCAGCTCGCAGCCCAAGCAAACCTTGATTCCACAAAATACGTACCAAAGAACAATCTCTAAAGAGGTGCTCAACAGTTTCCTCATGTGAAAGCAGACACTTTCGGAAGGCTTTTCCTTATTGGTTCTTTTACCTGAAAGCACCAAGCAAAGGCTACATAATACCATGCTGCAAGAAGTGCACAACATGCTACTATGCTTATATCCATACAAAGAGTCCAAAAAGTTACAAAAACTAGAACTTCCAACAGTCTCCTATCTAGAAATAACTGGGATGTGCTATTAACAGTATACAAATTATCACTCGGGTACATAAGCAAGATGCCAAAAGAATCAAAGTGGAGGGCTGAATATGTCTTCCTATCTGCTTTGTATTGAGAAAGAAAAGAAAAAGAAAATAAACAAGTAAAAAGCTCTCCTAACTGCTACTTGGTCGATCTGAGCAATATTCAGAGCCGTGCAACTACACAAGTGAAGTGTGGTGTTACTGATGAAATAAAGAATGAGACCCTAAGGCATTTACCTAACAATTGGACCTCATTTTTTGGGAGAAGTGGCTCATTCTGCTTGCTAGGCTGAGGCGAAGCTTCTATCAATAACAAACTTCTATAGAGGGTTCGCTTATTTCTCCTCTCTTGGTTCAGAGCTAGGCTGTGAAGTGGTTTCACTTTGATTGTTGTTTTGCATCTCCAGCAGTTTCTGAACCTCTTCGTTGCTTTCTTGTGGTGCCGCGATTTTCACAGCCTTAGGTTTACTACTTCCAGACTGCTGATACAATACACCGCCCAGCATACATATAAGGAGCCCCATTGTTCCAACAAATGTCGAATGTTTATCCCATATAACAAGGTTGATGACCACTGTTAGTAACTTGTTAACAATGCCCAAAACAGTAAAACCTGTTGCGGAGATTGCCTTCCGACAAGAGAACCCAAAGAAAGAGATCGAAAGTCCGAATAAACACGACAGACCCACCGGTAAAATGACGCTAAATGAATACCAATCTGTCTCGTCAGTTATTTCATGCTTTATCTTCTTCAATTCTCCCATTATTAGAAGCTCTATAGGAAACAGAAGGAGAGCTTCAAGATTGTTGTACAAGACTAACCCCCATGTATTTAGTCCAATAGTCATAACCACATGCTTTATGTAAACAAAATCTATGGTCATGCTAATAAGGTAAGCTAAAGCCCAGGTGTAAGCCATTACTGAGAACTGATAATCAGTCATAACATAAATGACACTTCCACCAAATATTGTGGCTAGGGAAGCCCATGTCTTGAAAGTAGGCCATGGCTGATGCAAAAAGAGCGATTCACCGATTGCAACAAAAATGGGGACAACCGAGCGAAAGACAATGAAGGTGTCCACATTGGCATGGAGAAGCAGCTCGCTGTTGGTAAAAAGAGAGAGATAGAAGATAAAAGCTGCTGGAAGGAACTTCCACATAGTCAAAAAATCTAAGTGGTCATGTTCTACCCACTTAAGCCTCCCACAAACAAACACCCCAGCTGCACTTGTGAAATATTGCAATGCAGTGAGAGCACCAGGATACGGAAATTTCATGATAGCCCATTTGTTAATGATAGAGAGTAAAGATGCTGATAGGCAATATCCAGCAGCAACTCCATATATTGATACCTGCTGAAGCAAGGTAGTGTACCATGTTGCTTGAATTTTGGAAGAGGGGGATGCATTGCTATCAGTACTCTTAGTCTTCTCTGAGGAGTTTGGATTTGGATTCTCGGCGTCTGGCGACATCTGAAAAAACAAAAGGAGACACACAAATATTTAAGCCGTGAAGAGAAGAAGAAAAAGGTAACATCCTTCTAATTGGAACAAGTAAAGATATCTGATATCTCAAGATTCAAATCCATCAATATTGGGGTCAACAAACTCAATATTGTCTCTTTTAATGGTCACCAAACGAATACAATTGGTACAATCTCCATAAAGAGGAAGATTTGGAGTACAATATAACCATGACGACATCTCAAAAATCAAAAAGGTGAATTTCATGCTTTTGCAAATAAATTTCTGGAGACATGACTCTTAAGTTGTCGGTATGAAATTAGCACCATAAGTCTGCTATTGCTAACTCCTAAAAGCGAGTAATGGCCAGGAGCCCAGAACTAGCAATACCCACGCTCGTATACCCATAAGGTGAATGCTGAAGTGTGGAGTCTAAACCTACCCGTATCTATAAGGAATCACATGCAGAAGTCCAAAGTTAACCAAACCACCCACCCTTCACACACACACAAAACACCGTTGCTGAAGCAATCAATGACAGAGTTGACAGACTGAGCAAGAGCAACCACATCACCTCATGAAAAACTGTCCAAGTTTCTTATCTCTCACGAGCAAAAAGATTATGTTGAAACGAAAAAAAAAGAAGAAATAAGAAACAACTATACATCTAACATGTTCAACCACTGAACTTTTGCTCAACTACGAAACAGTGTCCAACCTTAATATCATAAGTCGGCCAGAGGTTTCTTTCTGGTTGCATATAAAACTAGTTGCTGGGAGGGGGTGGCCCGGCAATGGAATGACAGCAAGTCTTTGGTACACCAGGTGGATTTTAAACTAATAATAAAGGGACTGACTAGTGACCTTAAAAATATGACTAATTGATATATGTTGCAATATGCTTTGAAAACAACAATCGGTGTACTGGGTGTACCTAAGAATTGGAGATGGTATGAAGGATGTTCACAAAATGGACAGGAGTGTATAGGTCCGATAACGGCCATTCTATATATATGCCGTTCCAGTATTCCCACAGATAACGAGGGTTGCCTTGTTTGTCCAACTTGTCAATTTACTTGAATGAAGCAGGCAGCTCAGTTGCGGAGTTTCCTTTACAATTAATTAATAGCGACAATTCAGCCTAACACAACAGAACAGAACAGCCCCTAATCTACGGTGCTAGGTAAAGCGAGCGGGGTGTACGCTATAATTTAATTTGCCAATCATCTAATCTAGTCTATTACCATAGTCTGTTGATTTTTGTTGATTTTATTCGCTTATCACCATAGTCTGTCTAACACACAACAACACTATGTATGTACATAAATAAATTGAATCGAAGACAGGGACGGGAAGAGGAGAGAGAGTGATACCTAACGTTTAATGAAATGAAATAAGCTGAGGGACTTAGTTCCCGCCGGCCTGCTGGGGCCCACTGCTCACTGCAGTGTTGAATGTTGAGCAATGAGGAGAGACAGAGAGATTTGGGTGGGTAGTCAGTCGTGTTCACTTTTAACTGTTAACTAGTCCGGGTGTGAGTGTGAATCGCCTTTTTATCGGCAAGTCTTTGGTACACCCTGTGGATTTATGACTAACTATAAAAAGGCTAATTAATAACATTAAAAATAAATGATATATGTTGTAATATTAGTTATAAATTAATAGGGTGTACCCGTATACCCGGTGTACCTAAGAATTGGAGCCTTTTCATTCCTCACTTTTTGTTGTTGTTGCTTTCAGCTCAGATAAAAGGAAAAGGGGATATCATTATGGCCTATCCAAGTTGCCAAGGCCCCAATTTGTGGGTTGGATCCGTCATTGGGAGTTGGTAGTCTTGGGTTTGACTGTAGTCGGGTTTTGCGAAATACTTAGGGCAAAGTTTATCCCTACAACTTTAGTGAGTTGTAAGGAAGTTGCAACCACAAATTTTTACAGGTGAAGTTCGATCTATTCACACGTGTGATATTCTTGGAAAGACGACTATGGATCACAATCATTTGTAATAGTTCTCTAGATCACTTTAGGGGGTGTTTGGTTCAAGGAAAACCCCACTAATGTAATGGTAATGGTTACCATTACCCTTACATTTTGTTTGGTTGGGAAATTTGGGGATCTATTACCCTTACATTTGGTAACAGTTCCCCCCAAAATGTTACCACCCAAAACTCTATGATAACAGTTCCGTTGCATGCATAGTTGTATCCCAGTCTCTCTCCTCCCTCACCCACCATCCCCTCCAATCCTAATCCGCCGGTCCTCTTCCACTACCAAGCTGTCAGCCGCCGTACGCCGCCACCACTATCACCTCTCCGACCATACTTTCATTCTCTCTCCTCCCCACCACATCACAACCACCAGTCAGACCACCATATTCCCACCCTCCAATTCTCTCTCCTCACTTTGAGAACCTTTGTGTCGATCCCAGCTTCCAAAGGTGCCGCTAGCCTTCAACACCTCCGTCGTCTTCCCTGCCGCCACCACTTTCCGGCGAGCCCCATTGTCCTTTTATATAGCCTCTTCCACCAATGAAAATGACCTCTAGGCTAGATGCCCTTTCTCTCTACTCCTCCATTACCACCGCCATTTATGTGATTGTCGGGGACAGATGGGGAAAGACATGTTTATGGTGTATGTTGATTTGATGTTTTTCGGGTTGGTATGGCAACTCTTACTTTACCATTTTCATGCTATGTTATGAATTTGAAAAAAAAAATGGAAAAAAAAAATCAGCAAAGGTTACCGTTTCCGTTCGTTTCATGGAACCAAACACTAGATAAATGTAACGTTAACAGTAAACATTACATACTGGAACTAATCCGATACCATTACCATTACGATAAATTCAACCAAACACCCCCTTAGTTGTTTGGGATTTTTGAACCATTATTGTTGTTAATATTTATTTCCATAATCTGCTTAACATATCTCTAATCATTTAATTCTATAGAGATTATATGATTAGACTTATGTTGTAGTAACACATGTTTGGGATCTCTGGGGTAGAAGTCCGAAGTCTATACTATAATTATATTCATTTCTATTATCATTTCATATATTTTATTATTATTTTATCCAGGGAACCTTTCGGGGTGTTACACTTAGGTTTACTACTAGCACATTGCAATACAGTGTAAAATCTCATCGAGATCATATAAAGAGGAAATATGAAAGCTTATGATGATATCAATGAATGATATACAAGCTAATGAAATGAGAGAGAAATGAGAAAACTTGAAGTGTTTTGATTATGATTTCTCAAGTTCCAAATGATGTACAATGTTAGTTATTTATAACTCATTGGTTTATTGTTGCAATAACAAACTATGGTAAAAAAGTTCTAGTTGTCTAGCTAACAGCATAACAAACTTCCTAACCGAATTGGTTTTGGCGCTAAGATATAAATATGTATCACACGTGTGTATCCTACTCTAACATTCCCCCTCAAGTTGGAGGGTGTCAAAAGACACATCTAACTTGCCTAATAGATGGTGATGAACTCTTCCAATGAGAGGCTTAGTGAAGATATATGCCAATTGTTGTTGAGTTGGAACATGTGACGACAATGAAATCAGGCCTAGCTTCCTGTATTTTTTCTCGAACAAAGTGACACTCTATCTCGATGTGTTTGGTACGATCATGGAAGACTGTATTCTTGGCAGGTTGGCTATCACATTTGAGAGGAACTGGAATGACATCAGGAACCTGAAGTTCATACAGAAGACAAGTTAACCAAGCAAGTTATGCAGTGACTTGGCGCATTGAACGATATTCAGCCTCTGCAAAAGAAAGTAAACAGTGTATTGCTTATTAGAACGCCATGAAATTGGACTTCCTCCAAGTGAAATGTGATACCCACTGATAAATCTTCGACTATAAGGGCAAGCAACCTAGTTCGAGAACAAGAACTATTGCAGAACAAACCCTGTGATGGAGAGCTGTTCAAGTATTTGAGAACATGAATAGATGCATCATAATTAGGTTGCCTGGGATCATCCATGAACTTACTTAAGTGTTGAACAACAAAAGATATGTCAAGACGTGTATGAGTGAGATAATTCAGTTTTCCAACAAGCTTTCGATATAGTGTTGAATCAGAAAGCACAACGCATGCTTTTTGCTTCAGTTTGATATAGTAGGATCCAATGGGTTGATACCTGATGATTTGATGTATTCATTGATAATTGATTATTGGAATTGATCATCTACAAGTAGTAAACTATAATTTGGTTGATGATAAAGAGAGAGATGACACCTCGAGAGGTCCTTTTTTCATTTTATTTTAGTAGCTAAACCCATAAAGGGTAAAATGGTCCATCTACAATCAGAATGGGGCGGTAACTAAAAAATTTAAGGGCAGGTAATAACAACTCCCTTCAGTTAATAAGAAGTTGAAAAGAGCATGTGCATAAATGTTAGATTTTCTTTTTCTTTCAAATAAGACTTTCTTTAATTTTCATGATACATAAATGCTAGACTATGTATTGAGCTCCAGTTTACTGATGTGAAGGATAATTTGATGCAGTGTCAGATTGATGTTCAAGCAAATGTTGAGAATCAAGTTTTGCTGGAAGAAGAGAGAAGATTGTTGAAGGAATATAAAAGCAAGAAAGAAGAATACAATAGTTTTCTTTCCCAAAAATCAAAACACATTGGCTAACACATGGGGATCAAAACACTAGTTACTTTCACCAGAGCATGAAAATGAGACAGCAGCAGAACAAAATTTTGGGGATCAAAGATATGAAGGGAGAAGAATGTGTGGAACCCAATCAAGTGGTGAATGCTTTCATACAGTACTATCAATCATTGCTGGGGACAAAAATGCAAGATATGAAACCAGTAGTGATGAAAGTGGTGCAATTGGGAAGTGGTGTACCAGAAGAGTTCAAAAACAAGTTATGTGAACCGGTAACCACAGAGGAGATAAAAAAAGCTTTCAAGACAATCAATATCAACAAATCACCGGGACCAGATGGCTATGGTAGTGATTTTTTCATCAAAAATTGGGAAACAGTGGGTGAAGATGTGACGGGAGCTGTGATGGAATTTTACGAAAAAGGAAAGTTTTTAAAGTCAATTAGTGCTACCACTTTGACTTTAATACCAAAGGTGCAAAACCCAGATTCAGTGCAAGAATTTCGTGTTATTGCATGCTGCAATATTATTTACAATGTAATATCTAAACTGTTATGCAATAGACTTAAACTTGTATTGCCTAGTATTGTATCACAAAATCAAAGTGGGTTTGTTGAGGGGAGAAACATTGTGCATAATATACTTATCTGTCAAGACTTAGTTAGGCATTTTAATAGAGCTCAGGGTAGTTCTAAATGCTTAATTAAGATCGATCTTAAAAAAGCCTATGACTCAGTAGATTGGTGTTTTTTGCAACAACTATTGAGTGCTCTGGAATTCCCATAGAAGTATATTGATTGGATAATGTTGTGTGTAACCTCTCCATACTACTCTTTGATGATAAATGGTTCTATTCATGGTTTCTTTAAAGGGGAGAAGGGTTTGAGGCAAGGAGACCCGATATCTCCAATGTTGTTTGTGATATGCATGGAATATTTGTCGAGACTATTGAAATATGTGACAAGCAGACCTTAATTTGAGTATTTCCCTCATTGCAAGACATTCGGTTTAAATCACCTAATGTTTGCTGATGATCTAATAATATTTTGCAAGGGGAGTTATAAGTCTGTAGTAGTTGTGCTTGCTGCAATGAGAGTTTTTTCTGAATCTTCTGGGCTAGAAGTGAATTACAGTAAATCCGCCATGTACCGTCAAAAATGGTTACTAAAGATAAGGAAAGGATATCATTAGCTTCTGGTAGGAAGATTGAAGAACTACCATTCAAGTATTTAGGTGTGCCAATCAAAGGTACAAGACTAAATATTGAGGATAGGGAGATTCTAATTGACAAAATAGTAAGCAAGATAAGAACTTGAGGGACAAGAAATCTCTCTTATGCTAGTAGAACAACACTGATCAATGCTGTTCTGCTGCACCTTCATAGCTATTGGGCGAGAGTGTTTGTTTTACCAAAGGGAGTATTGAAACAAGTGGTGAATGTGTGCAGAAATTTTCAATGGTCGGGAAAGCATGAATATAGTAGAGTTCCTTTAGTTGCTTGGGATGTGGTTTGTAGGAAGAAAAAGGAAGGTGGCTTAGGTGTGATCGATCAACTGCTATACTGCAAATGCTGCTGCGGTAGGCAAATTAGTTTGGGACATAGCTTCCAAGAAATGGATAAATCATGTATATATGAAAGATTGTACCTGGAGAGAGTATGATCCAAAGATAGATGTGGGTTGGTACTGGAAAAAATTTTGTAATGTGAAGAATGCTTTATTGTCAGGGTATAATGGAGATGATTGGGGCAAGACAAAGAACGGAATTTACAGTGCTCACAGTGCATATGAATGGATGCAAGGGGAACAGCCTCCTGTTTGGTGGTGTAAATGGGCATGGAATGGTCTAAATATACCGAACAGAACTATATATGCTGGTTGAGTATGCTAGGGAAATTGCAGACCAGAGATCGATTGAAAAAATTCCAGATTATAGAGGATGACTTGTGTCCTATGTAGACCTGGCAAAACTGACCCGGAACCCATAACCCGAACCCGATTAGAACCGATTGTGTCGACCCGATTTCGAACCAAAATCCGAATTGACCCGAACCGAACTAAACCAACCCAATTCAGCCCGACCCAATTTTGGCCCATATCCGATTTGAACCGAAACCGAACCCGAGATAACCCTACTCGAATATTAACCAAAGCCCGAATCAACCCAATTTTAGTGACCCAAAACCGAACCAAACGGACCCGAACCCAAACCCGACCCGAACATGAACCCAAAACCGAACCGACCCAAATGAAAATCGAAACCGACCAAAACCCGAAAGCATATGATCCAACCCGAACAGACCCGACCCAAATTCACCTTAACCCGATATGATCTGATTGAATCAAAACACTACTTTACGATGTTGTCTTTTGTTGTCTGCTAAGTGCAAATGTCCCACTCCAAATTTGCCGCTAAATTATTTCACTCCCGCCCATTATTTTACTTCCGCCCAAATCAATATCTATATATATTTCAACACGTATTAATTTTGAACCAATTGCATCTTTACCTATAAAATAGAATAAATTCTCATAAAATTAATATAAGAAGGAATATAAAAGGGGTATTTAAATAAATAAAATACACACTTATCGAGTTATTTAGATTTTTTTCCAGGAAATCCGAACCGACCCGAAAAACGCGACCCATTTGATATCCGAATCCGAAGAAACCGAACACGACCCGACCCAACTTAGCCCGACCCAATTGGGCCTGATCAGAATAGACCCAAACCCGATTATTAACGGACCCAAAACCGACTCGACCCGATTAGCCGCGACCCAACTACGTCCGACCCAGTTAAAATACGACCCGATCCGACCCGAACCCGACTAGAAATTGTTATTGTCAACCCGAACCGAGACCGACCCGAACCGAAACCGACCCAATCGGCCCAATTGCCAGGTCTAGTCCTATGTGTGCAGAGAAGAATGAAGTATTGCAACATGTTTTTTTTAATGCAAGTTATCAGTTCTCTGTATGGATATTTGGAAGAAGATTATGGGTGTACCTTGTCAAAGCATGAATCTGGAAAATTTAGTTCAATGGGTACTGAAAATGAAAGGTGGAAAAATCTTCAAGAAGATTATACTTAGCTCATTGGCAGGCATGGTTTATCATATTTGGAGTAACAGGAATCTGGCGGTTTGGGTAAAGAAGGTTAGAAGACCGGAGATAGTCATGAAGAATGCATTGTTTGAAATGCTCATGTATATAGAAACAAAATTTCTAAAAATGTCAAATAGTGATAAAGTTTTAGTAGATAGTATTCGCACACAGCTCAGGGAAATCATTTGACGGAATTACTTTGCAAAAAATTCCTATCTGATTCCCTTAGAATTAGTTTGTAAATACTTGTTTTACGATATATGAAATTTACCCTTTACAAAAAAAAATGCTAGACTATGCCACATGGCAAGAGAAGATAAAAGAGATGGCTAAATCGATTCTTGCTTTAATATATACTACTATAGATAGTGATCATGCTAACCTCAATCTTTTGTATATGCAAAGACATATGACTCGATGAAATGTCATGTTCCCCTAAGACTCGACTATTTCGCTCATACTAGATGGTGTATATAGTAGTAGTCCAGTAAAAGTCTAATAAGAAGTATTTATTTTCAATATTTCACTTTTTAATTATGGTAATAAACATTTTAACCATTACTTTAGCATCAATGTATTGCGTTTACCTTCAATCCATCCTGGGATACGACATTTGAAACAGATGTGATCTATGGATTATGAATCACCTCAGTAAAGATAAAAAAACATTTTGTTAAGGAAAATTCTCTTTTATGCATATTATCTTGAGTACAACAACAACAACAATCCCGGTGAATCCCATCTCAAATGGGGTACTGAGGGAGCCTGATGTACGCAGCCTTACCCCGATTTGAAAATCGGGAGACTGTTTCCAGAATGACCCACTTAT
>ONZK01002887.1:2518-13892 GCA_900322385.1 Pharnaceum exiguum
GATTGACATATGTTTACAAATTTTGTAGTAGTCAATACTCATCATTCATGGGTATGTTTTCAATTGAATAATTAATATGGTTAATCACTTTTTAAAATTCGATCATCAATCAAAATATAATAGATAAATACTTGTGCAGTACACGAGCTTGATTAAATATATTAGTACAGATCAAATACATGCCACTCAATTAAGGATAGTTCGCATCTTCCAAGCTAATCGATTAAACCCGTAGGTGAATTGATTTTTATACTTGATTTAATATTATACGATCACCAACTCAAATTTACATACTCTAGAGATGATAATAATATAACTTCGAATGTAGATGAGATTGGGCGAGATGCTTGACTAAGCAAACAATAAGTAGCAAACAATAGCTCATTGGTGCTTGAGAGATGTTATAACCTTGTGAGATCCAACCCAAAACCAATTGGCAATGGGTGGAGGGCACACTCACTTATAAACACCCATAAGCCATTACTCACAACCAATGTGGGACAACTAGTCACCACTACAACATACAACTCTCATACAACCAATGTAGGACACCTAATCACCACAACAAACACACTTTAACACAATACTTCGGAAGTTCGTAAGTGTGCCATTCACGAATTGACAAACTGGGTTAGACTCCAAATTCCCAGAAAATTGTGCTTAATTTTAAAGAATGTAAACTTGGCTTTCTATCAACTGGACAAGTCAGGTTGTGAGTTAAATTTGAGAAAAATGTACCCAAAATATTATTGTAATGTTCTGAATTTCAATTGACCACACAAGTCCCAAATGTGACTACACCGAAATTAAAAATAAAAAGGGAAAAAATAACAGCCCATCGATAGGTAATTATAAGCCACCATTTTTCCAGATTTGAACCATTCGACCTTTGATTTAAACAAGTCCTGAAGTTTTCCAATTGGGTTATGTCATTATGTGGGATTGTCGGGTGGTCAGGCCAGGTGGGTGGTCGTCGCCGAATTTGGCGGTGGTGCAAGGAATAAGTAAAGGTTATTACAAAGGAGTGAGGGGCAAATACTATCATGAGGTGAACGGCACGAGAGAGAGATCACAAGGGATAGACTAGGAGAACGAAGTGTGGCGGCAATGTAAATTGATGTAAAATTGGGAAATGCCAAAGAGGCATAGAGGGAGGGGTAAGGGAGAAGGAGAGAAAGTCAGAAGGGGTGCAAAACTAAGAATGAACGAAATTGTTTAGAAAATTAATATTATAAGTAAGGGTAAAATTATAAAACTGATGAACACAACACATTTTTATGGTGTGCAAATTATGACTCATCAAAAAACCCTATGTCGCTAGTAAAGTCAAAAACTTGCCACTTTCTCTTATGAGCGATGACCATGGCACTTTTTAGATGTTTGTTTAGAAATTTATGATGTATATTCTGTTTAACTAGTTCTATGATTCATATACTTAACCATTGGTTATGCATACTAAAAATTAGTGCCCACCGGGATATATGTTTGAAAAACTTAGAATATGGACTGTTTTGTACGAGGTGACTTCCTAATTGACAATCACAAATAAGATCAATATAATTAAGAGACTGGAAAAGATAAATTCGTAACAACTAAAAGGCTAATTCTTCAAATAACTGGTCAAACGTGTTAGATATAATGAGTAAGGGTCTAAATTTAGAGGGTGTGAAAAAGAGTCCTTGTTTCCTCTCTGCACCGAGTACCGAACTTTTACTAATATATCACATCCATTTTAAAAACATAAGTTTAAGAACCCTTATACTAAAGGAAAAATTATTTTTGGGTTCCCGACCTATGGTATATTCCCAAATTGGGCACCCGTAGTTTGGGTCTTTACTTTTTGGGTACCTGTACTTTGGAACATGTACCATAATGGTTCCCATGTGAGATTTTTGTAACAGAAATCGTTTAAATGAGACTTATAGTAGTAATTTTACCTCCAATTGTTGTCAATGTTGTTTTCACCCTCTCAAAAGTGATTAAAATAGAAAGGAAATGGAAATTTTTCCCTTGTGACCATTCATATTACAAAGAAATTTAACCCAATTTCATTCTGTTTGCCCCCAAAACTAAGCGTGTGTTAGAATTAATAATATGGCCCTGTTTGGGAAATTAGCAGATAACAGAAGTAGATAGCAGTTAACAGATTGATATGAGAGAGAAAATGACAAAGAATACAATTAGCGGATTCAATAGCAAATTAATGTGAGACAGAAAAAGACAAGATATGCTATAATAGCAGATAGCAGATTGTCTGCCAAACAGGGCCTATATGTTTAAACGATGTTTGTTTCCGAAATCTCATGTGGTACCCATTACGTTATAACTTACTAGTTATAACCCGTGCCAAAGCACGGGATTATCATTTTTTTGAAATAATTTTTGGTTAAAAGTATATTTAAATGTAAAATAATTTAATAAATTTTTTGTTTTGTTGCATTATTGATTGTTAAACGATATGAATTATGTACGATGAACCAATTTTTTTTTATAGTATTTATATATGAAGTGTGAGAATTGGTTGTGAGTGAAATGACGGAAAGGTTGTGAGTGGCCAAGAGGGCCCACTTGATTTGAGTTCTAATATATTTTGCTTCATGTAATTGTTTATTGCAAATGAGCTCAATTAAATTTGAAAATAGTTGCCAGAGAACGGGATAGTAAAAAGATTTCAATTTCTCCATCTGAAAAGGAAATTTATATAATAACTAATAAGATTATTTTTTTGTTATCTTAGATTTATAGGAAATAATATTAAACCTGTATTTTGTTCGACTCAAATGTTACAATTAAGGTCAATCTAGTGAAGTTTATTTTTTTAGTTAAATTATGTTCGTTTCAGTTAAGTCTTAGTTAAATTTTCATTACAATTCATTCAATTCAGTTTTTTTTCTTTAGTTAAATAAAGATAAGCTCACTTTTGTTAATCTTTTAAGCAAACGGTCAAAACAGAACCTAAAAAATGAGGACAAAGTACAGTCAAGGAACTTTATATATAACCCAAATGCTCTCATTTATGCAAAATAATAAATAACATTAAATAAAATTTTACAATTGTCTAGCCTAATACAAATTCACAAAAAAATGTGTGAACTCGGTTTATGTATGAGATTGGATATTAATGACCCCTCGTCATAATGAACCATCGGCTACACAATAATTATGTTTTCCAGTCTCGTCTATAAAAGTATAGTGATGATTAGTACATTACACTATCTAATATTCTTCCACCAAATAAAAAAGATACTTTAAGCGCCAAACAATGTTGATCATGATCTTCTGCCATTGTTTTTATCCAGCCAGACCACAGTCTCACATAGAGTCAAGACCTCACCAGTAACAACAACTTTTCGCCACTTAGAAAATCCCGCTACGCATGAGCCATCACTCACATCTTGGGCAATAGCTCCACACACCATGAGCTTGTCTATCCGATAATACATACACCAACATACTGTAACGATGTATGGTAGGAAAGCTTCTGAGAAAGGATGACATCCATTGTTGATCGTTGTCTAAGGAAGTATTGCAGGAAAGGTTAGTTTCATTGTGGTAGATAGGCTATATCCATAATTATATTAGATGTATCAGCAGTCACTACATGTATAGTACTTCTAGGTCATTCTCCGCCAAAGATCAAAATTTGAAATTTTGTTCCATAAATCTTGCCAGATATCCAATGCTTTCATATTATAATAGATAACACCAAAAGAATCAAAAGATAACGGGAAGCTCACCTCTTGTGAGCCTTGGATGGAGGCTTCTCAAACTTCTTGACAGATGGATCAGCGCGGATAGCAACATGAATCTTCTTACTCCAAACCATCAGGCTCAAGTTCCTTCTTGACGTACTCACTGAAATGAGTCGAGTACTTCTCTGGCTCATCCTCCATCAAAGTCTGATGAAAGTTTTACAACAAACCAAAATTTTAATCAAAACATTCCACCTCATCACCAACAATTTAATGTCCTCTCGTCATTCTTCGCCAAAGAACGAAATGGTTGAACTAAAATGATTTGCACATCGATCATAATTTCTGGGAGCTAAAATGACCAAATACGAAGACATTATCTAATCTGAAGAAAGCACAAAAAAAAAGCACTAAATACTAAGATACCTAAAGGTAACGTAGTTGACACCTAGTAGTTTATTCCACCTTTTCCATCTTCACAAACAACGCAAACATGGCGACCTCGCATTCTATCCAAGCATTCTATCCAAGACACATCTTCACAAACAACGCATTGCACCATAAAATTGTACTTTGAGTTGGTTCTTTTCTATATTATGTATAATCTTTGCTTTTAACTTCAACCAAAGCAATTTCTCAAACAGAAGGCAAGTCAATACTGTCTTTTATTATATTACCGTCTAGCAAGTAGTAATGGACATATATCAATTACTTCCAAAGAATGAGCCAGTGCCACCGATCAAACAATCAAACAGAGAGTCTTAGGCTATTATATTGCCCTGCTAGAATGTTCATCATTATAGACAGTAATCACAACATACCAACCCACAGAAAAAACAAACTAATCAGTTACCCAATCAGTTTTTTAGGTCCCTTAATGAGAAATATTAACAAACAGGCCTAAAAAAATATTGTTCTCAAACACATCAACTACAGAAAATCCCATGGCCAAAATTTGTCAAACTAACATCAATTTTCTCCCCTTTCTAACGAAAACAAATGTAACAGCTACAATAATAAGATCAAAGATGAGAACAAAAGAAAACTAACCTCCGATTTGTATCTTTAGTTTGTTGGCATACCTAAACAGAAACAACAAATTAAATGAGTTTACTATGAAAGTAAATACGAATCACTATTGAGAGAGAAAGATGAGATGTATTATGAGAAAAAAGAAAGATAGCTGCGTAGGGGAGATTGGGTAAGGAAGAGCGCTAGGTTTATTTTCATTTTTTTTTTTAAGGGAAAGGGGGGATAATGGCAGTCTTGTGAGAGGACAAAATTAAGCAATTAAAAATAATTAAGGAGAAATTTCCACATAAGCTTTCCACATCAGCTTTTTTTTACACGTAAACAAATGCAGACCAATTAGAAAATGCCACAATATTTTCAAGAGAGAAGGGAGTTCTTTATTTCTCTCTCCAAGTTGTTCTTTTATATAATAGTAAGATAAGTTTAAATTGTACAAGTACCAAAAAAGTAAAGGCACAAACTACGAGTGCTTATTTTGGGAATATGTCATCCAAAGAGTAATTTTTCCTATACTAAATCCAAAATTAATGGACTTGATGTTAATTAAACGAACCCTTATATAGTATGGAGTATAAAGATGAGAAATCAGGACATTAATACTGTGCCTTTTACACTAATTTTTTTTGCTTTTGGTACTTCCACACAGATACGAAGGAGGACAGGGGGCAGAGGGCAGAGGGCAGAGGACAGAGGCAGGTCAATAAGGGACAGTCATGTCCTTTTTCCGCGGGATTCCCAACGACCTTTATTTTCACCACCATTCACCTCTCCTCATATATCTCACTATCTCAGTCAGTATCAGTACAGTTACGTAACATTGTAGTCGTAGAAGTAGACTAGTGTATAGTCAGTCAGTCAGTAAGCCAGTCATGCAATACGATTATTAGTGCACTCACTCACTACACTACTAGTGTGGCCACTACACTAGACTCGTACACTAACTGGCGGCCCCCTCAAACTTTCAACCCTTTTTCCGTGCTTTCATGCACAAAGCGAAACACAGCATTTCATTTCAGTAAAAGACAACCCTTTACAGAATCCCAATTCCACCACCATTTTACATTTACATTTCCCTATAACTCTCTCACTTTCTGCTTTGATTTCTCCGCTTTTTTAGTAGTATCATATTCGATCATATTCATTTCCTATCTATCTTTCTACGTGTTTCCTCCTTCACACATGACATATCACTTCTGCTACTGAGAATCTTACTTCATGCTCAGGTAAACTTTCCTTCTATATCTCTTATTTTCTTTCTCTATTATTTTTGCGCTGATACGTTTCCTTTTTTGTGTTATATGATACGATGATCATGTTTGGTAACGTATCATTGGGGTTTTATTTCTTAGCATGTGTGATAAAAATGGGTAGGTAGGTGCTCTGTTTTTCTTCCCTCTGTTTTCTGCTTATTCTTGATCGGGTAAACTTTTAACTAATTTTCCATTTTTGCACACTGATTTTTTACCATTCTGGGCTTGTTTTTATTTGGGTTGTTGTCTCTCATTTTAATAATATTATTTATTTTCAGTTCACTCAGTCAAATACACAAAACAGATAAACAAACAAACAACGTAACACAAACTCTATAGTTCTGTCTCTTTCCTGTGTTTTGTGGTAAGCAAATATCTTTTTCATAGCCATTGACTTTAGTTACATTTGTGCATTTTCTTTTGTGTTTTTTTTTTTAATTCAGAGGACTCTACAAAAGAGGATAACCTGGTCTTCTGCTGATGACGTAGAGCCTTGTGTTACTCGTGTAAGTTAGCAGAAATCTCTGCTTTCAGTTTCGATCATGGTTATCAGTTTTTATTTTAATTATTTTTTTCGTGTCTTGAATAGCGGTAATTTACAGTGCTGATAAAGAATCGAATTGTGTAGATTTATGTATGTCATGTATTTTAGAGTATAGTTTATTTTGGGAATGCATATATTATTTAATTTTCAGGAAAGAAAGAGATATTCTTGATCATCCCAAAATCCCATGCATGAGTTATTAATGTGGACTGGACCTTGTCCCTAAGCGGCCAGTGGGTCCAATGGACATAATGAACTAATAACAATGACGTTACATGGCGGGCACAATATGGATGTAAGATGTAACTATGGAAAATAGTACATTTTCAATGTGATAGTGATATTATTGTAAGAAATGTGGTTGAGTAGGTTGTTTCACTCCTTTCTTTCACTTCCCTCAAAATAAAATAGAAAAATGGAAGAAAGAAAGTAAAAGTACTCAGTAGTGTTTATTTTGCTTGATTTTCAGTTTTCATTTCCATATATATCAAATGCCGAAGAGTTTTTGTCTTACAAACTCTGTATCTTTAGTAATATTTAGTAGTTTGCATTTTGCACTGTTCAGTAATTTACAATGGACTTGTAACAACAGCGTTAATTGACGCCTTCACGGGGACAACTAGACAAGTAGTTGTTTCGAGTTTCGACTGAGTACGGTATTGTGAACACTGAGGTGGAGCAGGGCCTTCCACTCTTTTCTTCACTTGTTTAGACATTTTTGTGATTGATATCTTTTGAAGTGGCAAAACATTTTAGTATTGTTATTGCTTCATTCTTTGAAGTGTTGCCAGAAAAAAAGATGCTTGTTTTTTCAGTGTTCATCTCCTTGTATGAAAATTGCTCAGAAGTCTTAGGATGACAGTATTGTGACATTATTCAACGATGATCAAAATGTTTCAATGGGAGAAAAAAGTGTTGACCTTAAAAGCTACAAAACAATAAGACTGAATGTTACTAGTAAATTCCAACGAATACATTGTTGCTAGTTTGGTTCAAAAGGAAAAGTCATTTCCCGCTGGAAATAGGAGTGCCCAATTATTCAAATTCCCAATAAATAAGCATAGTTATCTTGTTCAGGGCTACGATCCTCTGCTATGAATCATGATAATAGCAGATGATCTGTTTAAGATCCTACCGTGGATGTTCGCAGGAAAATAAGGGGACTATCCTATTGTGGCCATTGAAAGATAACAGCAATTCTAAGAATCCTAGTGCTCTCGTTCATAAATAGGATATAGTTTATGGACCAAACAATTTACCCTAGTAGCATTCTGATTACATAAGGTAGTTCCATCGTTCCAAGTCATTCTCAGTTACTTTGTGTGGTTATGTATCAATTAAACAAAATAAAGACACGAAGTTGCACTAGCCAGGAAATCGAAAATACCATATATATTTTTTGTTGATGTCAATCAAATGAACACTAAATTTTCAGTGATAACTTCCTGACCTGTAAGGTAGTTTGACTTGATGCACTTCTTTTTTTGTTTGTTATGATCTTGTTAGATCTACTTTGCTTTCGTGTTAAACAAGATATTATACGTTCCGCCAATAACTTCTAGTGGTTGGAAAGACCAAATATATTTCATGTGATAAAGTTTTTGAAGATTGTTTGTTGTTTGTTGCTGTTAAGTGTTTATCTTCGTCAGTTTGCTGGTCAGCACTTATGTCTTGAACAAAAATGTCGAGATTCTGTTCTAAGAAAACTTAGATTCTGCTAATTATCTGCTCTAAATTTCTGTAGCACCCCTATTCACATGAGGCCTGAGGGTTAAACTTTGTGATTACATCAACAATGCGTAGAAAAATCAATTACGTGAATTCTGCATTACTTACCTTTCTGAAAATAGTACTGATATTAGTTCCGGGAGTATGAGATCTATTTCAGTGTTTTTCTTCTTCCTAAATAAGAAGGCTGTTTGTCGGTATTTCCTAATTCAGTTGTGTGATTTAATGTGGGGGGAAATGGAGATCATTGGTGAAACCGTCGAAGAGATTTACTTTCCAATTAGATTGTGTAACAACGTAAACGAGTTGAAAAAGGAGAAAAACAATTATCTCGCCTGAATCTTGAGTTAGTTCATCTCTTTGGTCTTCCTATAAATCATTATATGGATTTGACATAATCCCAAAGGTGTCATTATAACACGAATCACAAACTTTCGTTGCAGTTATATATGTGCCTGAGCTCTTGTGACCAATTTGCTAGTTTTGTTTGTGTGTATGTATATTTGTGTGTTTCAAAAAGAATCTTAGTAAATGCAGACAATGCACATTTTAGCTTGAAGCTTAAAGTTGATTGTAGAGGCAGGGACGCAGGGTTTTCATCACACAATCAATATTTGTAGGGGTGCACTTTACCCTTCAAGTTCAAGTGCTTTCACTACTCATATAGTCATATGTTATGTTTAGCCTTAGACCCTTAGTGTCTCTAGTAGCCTATAGCTTGTGAAACACCATGATCTGATATGTTACCATGCCCAGGTCCTTGTATTTGGTGGTTACTTGCACGTCGTACAAGCTTCTAAGCACATTCCAGGCGCACTATGAAGAGACGAAGTCTTCATTATTCTTCCCATCCTTTCGATGACCACCGTGAGAAATTATTACTTCTTATTATGCTTCTATTTTTTGTTTATTATGCACTTGTACGTTTATTACAGTCATCCTGATGAAGAATTTACTGAATAGTTTTCCTTTGCTTTCCTTGTGCTATATCGTAGCCTTTGAGGTACTTTATCGTGCTTCATGGAAAAGTGTGGAGAGATTAAGAATCAGTAATGGGACCTTAACCCTGAATTTTCCTGACCTTGGATATCTGTATGAGGAAAAGGGTCTACTTTCCACCCTAAGACTTCGGCCGAGAAGAGCTAATATGACTGACTGCACCTGCTTACTCAGACCTCGTGTTGATGTATGTGTGTTTTCAACGTCAGGAGTTTCAGAAGATTCATCTGAAGAATCCAAGGCTGTAAGGCCTTCCTCTATTCTCTTTCCCTTTCTGTCTCTTTTATGATGAAGCATAATTGAACTTATTTGCTGTTGGTATTGATGCATGACAACTAAATGATCTTTACATTCCGAAAAGGCCAAAATGTATGTTTATGTGTGTGTATGTTCTATTTATGAAGAGTCTATGATAGTTTTAACTGCGATGAGATTCTGCAATAGTCCTAAAACTGTTTTTGAAGTCTTCCTTATGAGACTCTATTTATGATCATAAATGATTACTGCTGCTTGGTCCAATACTTCATATCTTGAATCAAGTGCTGACAAGTGACAAAAGACTACTTTTCTTTTTATAGGGATGGTTTGATGCTAGAATAACGTCAGTTGAAAGGATCCCTCATGAATCAGAATGCCGGTGCAAGTTTTATGTCAAGTTTTTTCACATCAGTGACCGTTCTGGAACAGATTGGAGAAAACTAAGAAAGGATGTAATTATCGTAGGAATTGATCAAATATCCATTCTTCAAGTTCTGGAGAACAAGCCTTCTGAGAAAACGCACTACAGGTGGAACCTCACAGAGGACTGCACTTCGGCGTCTAGAACCAAATTGTTCATGGGAAAATTTGCCTCCGATATATCTTGGTTGATGGTAACATCTGTTCAAAGACAAACCGTATTTGATGTGAAATCTATAGAAAACAAGATCATTTACCAAATATTGGATGGAAACTATAGTATTTTCTCCACGGCTATACATCAGAATGCAGTAAATTTCAGGGTAGATGGCGGGATCACTTACTCTGAAATTTTCCCTTTTCTCCCTGTTGATTACCTGGCAACACCACCCGTACAAGATGTAAAGGAGGAAGTGGACCCACTTGACTGTTATGAGGTTATGGACTTGAGGCGATCAAAGCGCCGAAATGTACAACCAGAGCGCTATTTGGGTGACATTGGTCTTGAGGAATGCGACACAACTGCTCTCCGCATTGGCTGGAAGAGAGTGAATGTGGATGATGAGTTGGCAATTGTGCTAGTAAATGATGAAGATGATAATGATGATACAAGTAGAACACCTCCTAAAAAAACTGAACAAGTTTTCCGGAAAGCTGTTGAGATATACTCAGGGGAAACTTACCTTATTCCGCTTATTGGAGGTGACGCGCAAGAGGAAAATCTGATGGGCGATATCGACCTGGTGGAAAAGAGGAAGGATGGAGATGTCAAAAAGAAGATAGGGAGGAAGCCTAAAAAAATTCAGGCAGAGAACGGGGAAAAGGTAAGCGATGGCCAAGCAGAGAAAGACACCAAGGGCAAGTCTCAGCTAGCTATAGTTCCTCCGTCTGATGAAGGAAACCACATGCCTCCGGGACAAAGCCATCTTCTGGCTGAGATACGTCCAATGCCTCTGACTGTGGATGATGATAATGTCCCCTTGAAGTTTTATCAAAGGAGGCATAGAGCGCGTAGAGCAATGCCACGCATGAAGAAGATCTCTGAATTGGATGATTTTGACGTTGAACCCAAGTACCGAGGCAGGGTCTCAAATAACAAGCCCCAAGGGAGAAACTACTACGTCTCTCTGTCTTCTAGAAGCAATAAGTACTCTGAGGATGCACCCAGGAGTCACAAGAAACCTTTGGATCTTGTTGTGTACAAAGACCTTATATCAACTTATATGAAGAATATACAGTTGACAATGGAGAATAAACAGCCGCTTCCGGCAGAAGCATGGAAAAATTTGCAAGGCAATTCGGCTATGTTCGAAAAGAAGGCTTCTGACGAAGCTCCACCTCTAGAGGAAGAAGAAGAATCAGAAACCGAAATGTTATTTAGGGAGATGGAACTCTGTTTAGCATCAGCTTATTATCTAAATGAAGAGGTATGTGTTATGCCCACCCCCCCC
>ONZK01002887.1:14322-40878 GCA_900322385.1 Pharnaceum exiguum
GAAAAAGAAAAAGAAATTGATAGCCATTTTGACTCTGAGTAAACGTTTTGATAGAAAATGTTGATTTGTGTGAGGTCGTCAATCCAACTTATGCCCTCAATTGTGCAGAATTTCAAGACTGAAGAGGAAGCAGTCGAGAAACTAATTAAAGCTCAAGAGCGATCAAATTGTCAGCACGTCTTTATTGTGGATGATGAAATTGGGATTCTTTGTCGATCGTGTGGATATGTGATCACCGAAATCAGAGATGTCTTGCCTTCATTTGTAAGTAAAATTGACAGCTTAGAGTCTTGGACTTCTGTTTTACAAAAGTTGCTGCGTACTTCACTCTTTGCTTGAGCCCTCTATCTTTTCTGTTTCTTTTTTTTTTCTAACTTCTTATTGGATGTCAGATGCAATCAACAGGAGGAAGCACCAAACATGACCGAGCTGAGGTAGGAGAGAGGGATGATTCAGAGCATAAACTAGTCGATGAGGCATGTGCTGATCTCTTCTATAGTAATCCTGCTTCCTCTGACACTCCTGCATCTGACTCAAAGGACACTGTATGGGGTCTAATCCCACATTTCAAAAATAAATTGCACGACCACCAGAAAAAAGCATTTGAATTTTTATGGAGAAACCTTGCTGGATCTTTGGTACCTTCAGAAATGGAACCATCAGGCAAAAAAGTGGGTGGCTGTGTAATTTCTCATTCACCTGGTGCTGGAAAAACTTTTCTAATCATTGCGTTCCTAGTGAGTTACTTAAAAGTATTCCCTGGAAAGAGGCCTTTGGTTCTTGCACCAAAAACAACACTATATACATGGTATAAGGAAATCATCAAGTGGGAATTTCCTGTCCCAGTCTATCAAATCCATGGACGGAAGACCTATAGAGACAGAATTTACATGCAAAAAGTTGGGAACTCGGAATCAGCTGTTGTTCCAAATGGAGATATCATGCATGTTCTTGATTGCTTGGAGAAGATTCAAAAGTGGCACGCTCACCCCAGTGTTCTTCTCATGGGCTACACTTCATTTTTAGCTTTAATGAGAGAAGATTCAAAGTATGCCCATCGAAGATATATGGGTAAGATCTTGAGAGAAAGTCCAGGGATAGTAATATTGGATGAAGGGCACAATCCAAGAAGCACAAAATCAAGATTGAGAAAAGGCTTGATGAGAGTTGATACTGAGTTCAGAATTTTGCTTTCAGGTACATTGATCTTTCAAATGCAATTTTCCGTTTCAATATATATCAAATTTTATTTCAAAGTTTCTTTTTCTTAGATAACAAAGCTGAAGAACTATACAATAACATCATCTACGTCTATGAGCAGCGCTCAATCAATCAAAGTCTAGTCTGTTGTATCCCAACTGCTTCTTACTTCTACTTCTAATATCACCTGCTACAACATTACCTGTATGATCTGTTCTGGAAAATTTCTTTGGATCATGCTTCTCCTGATAGGCAGCACGCAGCTACACTCGCTGCTAGTTTTCTCTTCCATTCTACTTAGACAGACATCTCACTTGCCACCAGTCCTCTGTTTAATCTTTGCAAAAACTCACTTGATTCTTTGCATGTTCTATCTCAGGTACATTGTTCCAAAACAACTTTGGTGAGTATTTCAATACTCTTTGTTTGGCAAGGCCTAAGTTTGTGAACGAGGTCTTACGGGTGCTAGATCCAAAGTATAAAAAGAAAATAAAGGGGCAGAATAAAACTCGAACATCAATAGAAAACCGAGCAAGAAAAGTATTCATGGATATCATTGCGAAAAAAATCAACTCTGGTGATCAAGAAGAGAGATTTGAAGGCCTAAACATGTTGAAGAACATGACAAACAAATTTATAGATGTATATGAAGGTGGAGGGTCTGAGAGTCTCCCAGGATTGCAGAGTTACACTCTAATGATGAAACCAACACCCTTGCAGCATGAAATCCTTGTGAGGCTCCATCAGCACATGAATGTTGCCAAAGGGTTTCCTTTGGAACTTGAGCTCATGATTACCCTAGGGTCTATCCATCCATGGCTGATCAAAAGTGCGGTTTGTGCGAGAAAATTTTTGAGCTTAGAGGAGCTGCAGAGCCTTGATGAGTACAAATTAGACCCCACGAAAGGATCAAAGGTAAAATTTGTTCTTGGATTAGTTCAACGCTCTATAATAAAAAGAGAAAAGGTGTTGATCTTTTGCCACAACATTGCACCAATCAAACTTTTTGTCGAACTTTTTGAGAGGATATATGGGTGGAGGAAGGGTCATGAGGTTCTAGTCCTTTCAGGGGACTTAGAGCTTTTTGAAAGGGGTATGGTTATGGATAGGTTTGAGGAACGTGGAGGATCATCAAGAGTATTACTTGCTTCAATAAATGCATGTGCTGAGGGAATCACTTTGACTGCGGCCTCTAGGGTAGTTTTGCTTGATTCCGAATGGAATCCATCGAAGCAAAAGCAAGCAATTGCTCGGGCTTTTAGGCCTGGTCAAGAGAAGGTGGTTTATGTGTATCAACTCTTGGTAACTGGAACACTGGAGGAGGAAAAGCATGGTAGGACGACATGGAAAGAGTGGGTATCTTGTATGATATTCAGCGAGGAGCATGTCGATGACCCTTCAAAATGGCAGGCTGAGAAGATTGAGGATGCTATGTTGAGAGAAATTGTCGAGGAGGACCATGCTAAATCCTTCCATATGATCATGAAGAATGAAAAGACTTCTTATGAGAATCCATTGAAGGAGATCATTGAAGAATAACAGCAGACCATGGGACTCCGATTGTGTAAATGTAAGATATTATTTCTCCTTTACTCTTTTTGTTCATCTTTTGCACTGTACTTTGAAACCTTAATACTAATTAGGTTCTTTTGATTACTTTTCTCGTGAACAGAAATATGACGATTTGGAGGGCAGAATCCATCATGCAGGAAGGCAGGATGGTTAAGACGGTTATATTTTATTTATCCCATAGCAGAAGTCATAAAACTTCACATTTCAATTTGAATATCCCTAAGTGCAAAGCTTTGCATATAGGGTTTGTATAGCCAAGGAAATGCGCGAATAGCAGGTCAATAATGTATGAACTTTAAGATATTTGAGTCTTGAAGACTCCTTGAGAATAGATTCAATAGAAACTTTCACCGTATTTTGCTATTCGAATTGACGGATATCCCAGCTCTAACTCTAACTACAGCAGTGTAAACCCGATTAAAATCACAACTTCTTGACATCCATGATCATATATGCAGTTTCATGAGCTGAGAAAGCACCAAGAGCGTAGGTATGATGATGATTGGTTGATTATTATTATTCATCTTTCGGTGTGAAGGGGGGTGATAGCCCTAAGCTGATTTAGTATTGTAGCCAGAGAATGTAATACTGTACGTTGTAGCTAATTTAGGCCCCGAGCCTGGACTGATCGATAAGAGCGGGTACTATGTGACAGGCTGACAGCATACGATTTTTGATGAGACTGCTGCTCCTACGACGGCTACTAAGCAGCAGTGCATAGGATGAGAATGTGAATGAGCTAAAACAAATTGTCTGAAACTTGTTAATGGTAGGAATTGTTGTGTATTTCCCCCTAATATCCAAATACTAGTTAATTATGTTTAGTCTTATTTATGAGTTGATTGAAGAACTAAAAATGAGACTAGAAAAGAGAAGAAAAAGAAAGAAAACCGATGATTGAAGTTCGGTTTTGTGCGTGTGTTATGTGCCTAGTGTTGGGCTTTTGTTAGTTGTAGTTGTTGGCCAATTGATGTAGTCATGGTCTTTGGGCTTTCTGAGTTAAGTTGGCCCAAGACCACTTGTTAGTGGCTTAGGTTTGTTTAGGTGTGACAATACACACGTGAAGGAAATGGCAAGGCCCTTGGCCTTTGTTGCCTTACTGCCGAATAAAAGGAGGAGGCAGTAGGTTTTGTGAATTAGTTTTGGAGCTGCTGGCCGCATACAAGGGAGTGAGGCAGAGAGCTAGCAAAACTGAAAGCAAGGGTGTCTTTGTGTGCTGCTGGCTGAACAAGAGAGTTGGTGAGGCAGAGAGCATTACAAAACACAAGTGAGTGAGTAGAGTGTGTGCTAGCAACCAAAAGGAGGAAGAAGACCAAGTTGAGGGTGCTACTTTCTCAAGTGTGTGGTGACTAAACAACACTACCTCATTGAGATCAAAGTGGGTAATTAGCTACACTCTATATAGTACTTGTTGAGTATCTCTTGTGTTCTATTGTATGTAGTACAAAGAGGATATTGTACTAGTATAGATTGTTGGTGGTAGCTTGTATCTTTTTGACATTTGATAGTGGATTCGTGGTTTTTTACTCCTAGTTGAGAGGGGTTTCCACGTAAAAGTTCTTTGTGTTGCTCATTTTCGCACTTAGTTTATCCGTTTGAGACCTTGTGGTGGTTGTTGTTGTTGTTATAGCCCCTTCCCCAACAGGAATAGTGCACCTTTTAGTTACTCTGATGACTCGATCGTTGAATTGACTCGATTGCTTAGTTCATATTACCGAAATCCGTCTTTACAAGTCGGGTTAAGAATTCTATCAAAAAAAAAAAGTCGGGTTAAGAATTTCCCCTACGGTATCCTATCGAACCAAAAAACGTATCGAAAGGTTAGAAAACTTTATACGGTACAGCTAGGTGCATATTGATCATTGTACTCCTCAATGCATTTTTTCTACGTACTATTTAAATGAATTTTCTTAAAAAACACAAATGCATTTTCAAAATGCATTTTTGTTAGACTGATCAAATGCATTTTTTTTATTTTACAATGTAGGGAAGGAGAGTAAGAGAGGGGTGTACAAAAATCAAAATACACCTATTTTTACCATATAAGATTAGCGAGCCATGTAATAATCATCCCTCCAAACGTGAAAAGATTAATGATAAAAACAGATAATGAAAGTATAATCTCATCTATAACGACGTCGACTGGTGATCGGAGATGCTCTTTTTTCTACAACTTTAATTTGTCTTCAAGTAAAAGAAAAAAATCGATATACCCGATGTAAACTTACACTGAGACTATTATTAGTTATGATATCACCCAATTTAAATATACATACGATGTAGCAAAGTCCAAAGACTTGTTATATAAGTATGTAGTATTGGCATTCGGCTTTCGCCACATTGATCTATCTGATCGAACTGGCATTATAGTGATAATCATTAAGTTTTGCCTAACCAATATCTGATGTCTCAATTAATGTCATCTTCTATCTCACCATAATCGGTATACATATGATAATTATGATCAAATCTTATACCGTTATGATGAACAGCTGCTCAAAATCTACTGATTTTAGCTTTGTATGTTCTATGTTTTCAAAATGTTAACAAGAGTGGGTCATAAGATGCACTCAGAAGTAAAATCTTCATTCCTTGATGATGCTAATTAAACTGACACTTACAACAACAACAAAATAAAAAACCACTTGAACACTAGGGCAGAAATGTGCATGGCACCTTCATTGATGCTCAAGCCCGTCGGTGCGTTTGTTGATATTCCTTTTAGCTCATCCTTTGAGTATATATTAAGGGTTCATTTTTTAATTTAAAATCGAATAGGTTGAAATAAGTTATAATTAAATATATTTAATTTAAAAACTAATTAAATTAATTTGAACGAACTATACTAAACTTAAAATTATAGATGTGGTATAAAAGGCCCTGTTCAGGATATTTTCAAATATTTTCAATTTGGTGATAATGAATTATTTTCGAAATTAAACCATTTGACATGGCATATCCTGTTATTTTCGAAATTTTTAAAAATTTGAAAACCACTTTTTAGTGGTTTTCAGAAATTGGTTTTTAATTTTGAAAAAAATTTAAAACTAGAAACTGGAAACAATTTCAAACAGCACCTAAGTTATATCGTGTTAAGCCAAAAAAGAAGAAGTATATATCGTCCACATGTATAAGTCGTACCACTATAACTTAGTAATAGGTACGTGCATGCACATTGCACAACTACACTTACATATATAACAACATGCAAATGAATAGTATATCGTATTAGTACGTACAACTTTATCATAATATATAAGCTAAATTGCTAATCAGTTAACTACCAATACATGCACTGAATCCTTTTTCTTCTCTTTCCTATTTTCTTCAAATCAATTTGACATATTCTCATGACGTTATCGGAGTGTAGCTAGTCCGGCCAAGTTGCTATTGATTAGCTTATTGTAATGCTACTACTATTAGCAAAATTGATCTACTAGTACGGATATGACAAATCAATTAGCTGTAATTTGAATCATAAGCATATGCAAATTGTCAAAAAGAATTCAAAGTTGTGATTTACAAAATGAGAAAGAAAACACAAGTTGCCACGGAGTTGCAGAATTTTGGGCCGGGGTCCTCTCTCTCTCCTGTATTCTTCCGCCCCCCTTGTGTATTGATCAACTCATATGGGGAACTGTCAAACTTTATCTAAAGTCTTATCATGCTTGCAATTCATAATAATCTTGTAAGGAAAGTTGCGCCGAGCTGAGCTTTTCCAATAAAAATGGCCAACTTGATGGAAGAGTGGGTGGTAACAGAGACAGTAATGCTATTTGGGCCGGACTGGAAATTTTGAACGCATTACAGTATTTTGATTTGTTTGTCTTCTTCTTTCCGTTTTCTTGTAATTAACCTTCGTGAAAATTCCCTTCATTTATGAATAATCATGCATATTGAATCGAATTTAATTTCTTACTGTATTAAAACTAGCATATCACTCACTGTATTGGACATTAATTTCATCTTTGGCTTGTCTTGTTGATTACATATGGTGCTTTTAATAAATAATCGATTAATAATCGTTGAAGTTTATCATATGCTACAATATAGATCATTTTCGCTTTTTTTGTGAGTAGGAGCAATAAAATGAAACTATGAAAGGGAAGGATAATCAACCCTGATGAACTTATTCTCGCATGGGTTATATACTTTTACATATTGTATATCAATTTGTATGCCTTTCTTGCAACCACAAAGAAAGAGAGACGATGAAAGAGAAGGGCCGGTGAAGGAAAATTGATATCTAATCCAAGTATCCAACAGGGGTATGGTAGTTAACTAGCTTGGTAGGGTTAAAGAAATTCCAAAGTTGTTTGCAAGGGTACTGCCGACTGCGAGTTGCATTGTTTAGTACTTTAGTTACGTCCGAATTGAAGAAGTGTTCACATTATTTCCATCCCCTAAACTTTAGATGATTGAAAATTTGAAGTGTATCGTTGAGATTTCTTTGTAAACCCATAAAGTGGTACAAGGTAATTAACAATTGTAGACTTTTTTACTGAAATGTTTTAGGGACGGAAGGAATAGTATTGGGATGACTTCTGAAGAGATGTGGCTTTGTGCTAATAATGCCTGATTGAGTGATTGCTATAAAGAATTTTCATCATTAGTAACATCAATTAGTTCATTACTACTGTACGTACACTTTTAGAGGGAAATTTCCAGCGAACAAATCACGTTCCTAGCAGGCAATTTGGCTTTATTTAAATCATGAAAATCAAGATTTGGGATTTGAAATGTTTGTCTATAATGATGCATATGTATGTACGTGCGAGGGATTGGGGGTAAATGCATAGCATGCCTTATTTTTCTTATACTCCTCAAAATGAATTTTGTTATTTGGGGCGGGTGTACTAGTATTCTTTCTTTAGAAATGGTCACATGATGCACCAACTACAACAACTTCTATAAAATTAAAACTCATTGCAAGTTGCAGTACCTTAATGAAGCCCATCATGTTTGGCAGGATTCATCAGTTAACTTGTATCTTGCGAGTTGTGACCCCATGAACCGCGTCAATCACATCTTAATCAACCGCATCAAAATGCATGAGTCTCAACCTCATCATGATCAAGCTAAGCCCCCTCATATTTGTACGAACAATTAGTAGTAGTAGCTTAATTAGACTATGTGCTTATATTTCTATGCCGAACGAACGTTATGCTGGGAATCTAGGATGGTATGGATAGTTTTCATGATTGGAAAAAAATTGCATAATCCATTTTATATTTGAGACTGAGTATTAATGACCCCTCGATCGGTTACATAATAACGATTCTCGGCTCCGCGGTATTAATCCATCGGCTACATAATAATGACCCCCTTCACGTAATCTCATTTCATGAAATGGGTTCACACAAATTTTTCTCAAGTTCAATTCCGAGTGATCCCTTAGCTAGCTACTAGCTTTTCATATTGTCATACAATATTAGCCATTTACTAGCATTTATGCTATTTATTTATTATTACATTCTCAGATACTCTACACCGTATCTGAAAAATTATGTTAAAGAATGCAAACGTCTCATTTATTCAGTAAACTACCATATTCGTCTAGTCGTGTGATGTAACCCTAATTATATTCTTCCCAATAGCTCACTAATTAAGGGAGTAGAACTGTAGGAGCTGAGACTATGGTAGATTGGTAGATGATTTGATATACCAGATACTTCACCGCCCGCATACAATCCTCAATTTTATCACCACGGGGAACAAGTACGATGCATCTGCATGATTGTCCGAGGTTAGGCTAGTAGAGTGGCCCCCTTCCCCTACCATTTAAATACACTATAAAAGGGACAAAACGCCATATGCGGTACGGTAGAACACTGTACTCTTGAATTTTCATTGACTATTTGGGCGCGGAGGGGTGCGGGACCACTTCATTCATTCTATATTTCCATATCTCAATTCATTCTTCGGCTATTTTTTTCTTAAATAAGTGCAATAAGTTTTGATTTTGTTTGGGAAAAAGGGGGAGCATATAGCAATTAGAAATATTTTAAGTAAATGAAGTAGTGGAGTTTTGTGGTTGAGATTTATAAATCTCAAGAAAAGTAAAGTGAATATAAGCTACAGAAAAGCTTTCAAGAATAATAGTGTTAAGAACTTTAAGCAAAATTATTAGGGAAGCGTGGGGTATCGTCTAAATTTCTCAAATTGTTAACCAGCTTTGCAAATTTAACCATTGTGGGTGAGTATCACTTGGGTACAAGTTTTGATTGGGTTTGTCAAAACTAATAAGATCCAACAACTCAAAATTCATACCAATGTAACTCATACCGGCCCCACATAAAAAGTAACACCAAAGGAATAAAATATGTGATAGGCAAATAATTTTTATTTACTTTTGAGGAGTTTGAGTTGGGTAAAGAGAGTTTCAACCACTATTGTATTGGGTAACGGTCTTAGATTGAGTTTCAAAATAATATTAAAAAAAATTATTTTAATTTGAATATAAGTGAGTACCACCAATAATCTAACTATAAGATATCTAAAATAGAAAGTGTAAATATTTTTTTGGAACGTATGGGAGAAGTAGCTAATGGTTAGCAGTTAGCATGAGAAGCTCAGATTAGTAGTATATTTATAATTAACAGTTAGTACTTTTGTAATACAAATATCAATGCAAAATAAAGTATTATTGAAAATTATATGCTCAATATCATTTTCTGAAACAAAATTTGGGACAAAATGCTATTACACCAAACAAGTCCAAGAGTAATTTGATATAGTAAAAAATACTCCTACAATAATAATAATAAATGGCAAAATTGATAGGAATAATCCTTATTTCGACCGATTATCCCAAAATAATCCCAACTTCAATAATTGTTATGAATAATTCATACTTGAACCCTAATACCCCGCAATGATCTAATGAGTTTTACAACAAGTTTTTTGACAAATTAAACCTTAATTACTTTAAAGAATCAATTTTAATTTGACCATGAATGAAATACATTAATTCTAAGGGATATATGCATAGCCAAAGTTTTTATTTTACGTATTGACATATTTCAAAATGTCATTGGATCGTTTTGGGTTATAAGGGTTGAAGTAAAGATTATTCTCAATAATTTTTAAAGTTAGAATTATTTTGAAATAGTTGGTCGAAATAGGATTATCCCCATCTATTTTCCCTTAAAAAATTACTAACTACTCTTCTTAAATGATATGCGGCAAACATTTCCCTTCCCCTCTTACAATGTCATTGTGACACAACAAAAAATTACATTGACTCAAAAAATGAACGATAACACACAATTTGATCATGATTGGATTTTTTTTCTTATTGTACCCTTATAGTACGGAACAATCAAATAATTGAAGTTTACAACGAGTATTTTGAGAAATAAACCTCACATTAAGCCTTTTTTTTACTATGAAATATATCAATTCTAATGGACATTCAAAACTTTACTCTTACATTTTGACATATTTAAAATTTTTATTGGATCATTCCTGGTTACAAGCATGAAGTAGGCAAGGACTATTATCTACAATATTTATTTAAAATACTAATCATTTTGTAGTAATCAGTTAAAATAGGGATTATATCCAATAATTTTGTCTAATAAAACACACTCTGTATTCCGGACTCTTTAGAACGGGGCCTAAATGTGCTTTGCAAGGTGGATACTCTTTCGAAATTTAAACTCTTTTTTTTTGTTTAAACCACGGGTACTAAACTCTTTGAGTTAGACCAATCCTATTCGCACCGGGTCGGCCCATTAAGGGGTAAAGTGCTCTCAGCAAGTGGTTTTTCTATTCACAAGACTCGAACCCGAGACCTTACTTAAGGGATGAGAGTGCCGAACCAATCACACCAACCACTTGTTGGTAAAAACTCTAGAGCCACAAAAAACTTAAAAAGTAAAAGGAAGAAAGGTGAAGAAAAAAATGAAGATGGGAATTGGCAAGTTGCGAAAGGATGGCAAAAACAGCACTTCAAAATTAATGACCCTCACTCTTCAATTCAAACTTCTACTCCATCTTCCCTGCAAAAAATAAAGGGCTAGTACCACTCCACCTAATAAAACTATCCAAGTTGAGGTTCTAGTCAGAGGTAGAGCATTATACCATTTCAACGAGAATTTTAAAATGGCAGTTTGAGCAGTTTGGTTACTAAAAAATACAGTAGCTGGCCGAAGTGCAAATGCAACTCCCTAAAAACCAAGTCCAAATAAAAATTTTCTTGTGCAAGTTGCTCCTCCCACTTGCAAGGGCTCGGCGTAAGCCCCCCGAGATAAGATCACCCACCCCCTCTTCTCCCTTCACATCATCACCCCTTCAATCCTTTCGAACACATCTTTCATACAAAGAAAAATAATACTATCTCTCGTTCTCTCTAGAGAATAATAGTACATACAATACAACGAACATTTCTTAGTGTATACATATATACAACAACAACAACTAATAATAGGCATTACATTATGCCATCTACCCTACAACTCCGTGTATTATCATCCACAACAACTATGTCCACATCTATGATCACCACGACCACGTCCACGGCCTCTACCTCAATGGCAGCTGCCGAGATGCTCCCGTCGCTAGCAGAAGAGCTAGCGCGGGAGCTCTCGGTATCCTGCCAAAACCCTGACCACGAGATGTCAACCGTTGCCAAATACCATAACCACTACGTAGGTCCAACCGAGTGTTGCTCGGCTGTTGTTAGACGCATCTCCGCACCCGTCTCCACTGTTTGGTCATTCGTCGGTCGCTTCGACAACCCACAAACGTACAAGCACTTCCTACGTAGCTGCCGCATCATCACGGGTGACGGTGACAACGTGGGTTGCCTACGTGAGGTGCACGTTATCTCTGGCCTTCCAGCCGCGTCAGCCACCGAAAGACTCGAAATTTTCGACGAAGAGCGCCACACCATCGGGTTTCGCGTCGTGGGTGGTGAGCACCGCCTCCAGAACTACCGTTCCGTCACCACCCTCCACCCATCCGCCACCGCTGACGGCGGAGAAGGCACCGTCGTTATTGAGTCTTACGTTGTTGGTGTACCACAAGGAAACACGAAGGAAGATACATGTGTTTTTGTCGATACTATTGTAAGGTGCAATCATCAAAACCTTGCTCAGATCGCTGAGCGTATGGCCGCTAGATCATCTTCTTCTTCATCTAAATCTAACGGTCCATCATCTGGGACTTCTTCCTCTTCATCATGTAAAGTTTCTTGAAATCTAAGCTTCTTGTTTAATTCTTTTTTTCTTTTTTTGATACTTGATGGTGGAAATATTTTGTGGACATTAGTTTATCATACATAGATTGATGTTGTACTATAATCAATATTAATTACCCACATTAGGTTTGTTCAAACTTTAGCTTTTTGTTTGTTTGTTTCTCTTTTTTCGTATTATTGTTATTGTCATTTGATTTTTTTTTAATTGAAAGTGAGGGGACGTGAATGTGATTAGGATTCACAGTACAATGGCACAGAATGGCCAATGGAAAGAAAAAAGAAATGGAAACTGATGATGCGAGTACTGATGAAGATAATATATAATCACTATATAAGTGCGCAGTCTTTTCTGCCAAAAAAAAAAATTAACCTTGACAAGGTGCAAAATTGACCGGGTTTCCAAGGCCTTCTTTTATATGATGGGGTAACGTTGTACTGTGTACTTGTGTAGCAGTCGTTTGATTTGTTAATTTTAAACATTGTACAAGAAAGCTAAGTATCAGCCAGATGCCCAGATTGGACTTCTGAAAAAACAAATTGTTTTACTTTGGTTATTAGCGTAAGCCATTTAAGAGTGATGAGATGGAGAGAATTAGAGAGGAGAGGTTCAATGCCTAAGAATTGTATATTCTTGATGATTTGTCATTGTCAGATGATCATTGGCATATGAATATTGGTATTTGACTTGCCTAGGAGAATTTGTTTTATTATTCACTACCTTATATATATCACGCTCTTGTTCCCTAGAGTAAATGAACAATATATATCACGCTCTCTAGAAGTTCAATGCATCTGACATGGCTTCGAGTTGCATGATGTTCAAGGAATAGTTTATAATGGAGCATAGGTTAGTTATTAAAATATTCATGGCATTGCTAGGTTTACAGTGCAGTTAGAGTTGATTTATTATCGGAATGCATTTCGTCGACGAATTTGAGATCGATGGATTTTTCTACCCAGGCAGATATTGGTATTGTATGGGTAATTAGCATTAGAAGAAATAGATAGTAAATAGTAGTTTTTTTTTTTTTGGTAAACATAGTAAACAGTAGATTGATGTGCGAGAAAATATGACAAAATTAGTAAAGAGTCAATTCAAATAGCAAATTGATATGAGAAATGAATAGACAAAATATAATATTAAAGAAAATAATTGAGGGTGTTGTCAAACCGGACCATTATCAGATGAAGTATGACTATGCGTCTATGCACTACAAGAGTACATACATTTCGAACATTCGATCAGGCTATATATATGTATGAAATAATCTTCAAAAATATAATCGATGGACTAGGGACTCTTTCCTACTACACTTTTGAAAACGAATTGAAAAAGAGAAGGCGATTTCTTCTTTTAAAAAAAAACCGGGTGTATGCTCTAAGAATATAAAGAATTATAGATAATAGATTTTTAAGTGGTGATTTGATCTTATGGAATATGTTTCAACTATAACTACGTGAAGTATATTTATTTTCACCTTCTAAAAGAAAATTTTCAATTCAATTAAGTTCATTCATTTAACTCGTTTTTTTATCATGAAAAGTTGTGACACGATATTTATTTGTAATTCTATATCATTGGAAATGTTTTTTTTTTATGGAAGGAAATGTCTTACTATTTAGTTTAATAAATTCCCAATATTAATAGGATTTTAATAAGTAATTGTGTATCAAACAATTAAACAAAAAGTTCAGTTCACTTATTAAAAGTTTAGTTCAATTCATTTTAGCTCAACTCCGTCTTTAAAAACTTACTTCATTTTAGTTCAATTCCGTCTTTAAAAACTTAAAAGAATCGAAAGAACGTAACCTAAAGCCTCAGGAAATGCCTTGCCATCATCAATGATGTATGAAAACATATTGTGAATAAACAATAGTAATGAATTTCTCAACCAATACAAGACTCAATACAAGTTAAAAGAAACAACACAGTAAAGTAACAATATAATGAAAAGAAACGATCCGAGCACATTGGAGTTTTATACATCTGTATGGCTCCTTTGGATAGCAGATTAGCAGTGGATATATAATAATCTGTCAACTATTATATTTCTAAGTTTGTTACTACATGAACATCATTAAAGAGATCTACGAAATGCTTTCAAGTCCATCTAAAAGACGTTTTGTTAGTGATACTTCATATTAAGGTTCATCTCAATTGAGCTATCCAGTTGGAATGAATAGGCCAGGCCACTACTGACTGTTAATCTGTTAATTAAGTACGCTAAGCGATTATATTGAGGATAACTTGTAGTAAAGCCGGGCAGTTTGCCAAACCGCAGATATGACTTATTTTCCTTCAACTTGTGGTATTTTATCGTGATTCTAGTCTCTAGACTTAACATGAAAACTCAAGGAACAAATTACAAACCAAGTAGCTGAGTGCAATTAGCTTTCCTCAAGCTCTAATTTCCTGGCACTTTTTCGAGCCATCCATCTCTGACATGTATACCATAAGTCCATAATGCACAAGTTGAGATTATTCTATTCCATACACAACAAGGCATTTGCTGGGCGTGGGGGACTGAGAGAGAGAGAGATCTGAAGGTACGAAGTTATTAATGCTGCTCCCTTTTCTTTGACATATCGGTGCAACATGCATTTACATATACTAATCTCAGGCAACTTGTGATTGGCGGAAACTGAACAGAAGCTTGGCGACAGGATTAGCACAGAACCTATCCTAAAGACTCGTCGATATCATATATTGGACTACATTTACACATGCTATTCGACAACACAATTATAAGATTGATATGCGATCCTGATCATTCTTAAGCTAATTTCCAACTAAATTAAAATCCATGCAAGTAAATTCAAGGGAAGACGCAGAGCGCCTATTGAAATGGAGTAGGAAACACGTCCAGTAATAAAATTATAAATACTAAAATAGCTAGACTCATATATATTGTCATATACGAGTAAATAAAGACCTTTCATTTGCAAACACATGACATGAACTACGTACGTGAATTGAATTGAGGGAGCTTTTAAATTTAGAAGATTAGAAACTTGTAGTCTTTCAGATTTGAGTCCACAAAATCAGGCTGTTAGCGAAACTCGTACTAATTTACAGGAAACAAGTTGCCTTAAGATTCCTTGGTTGATCTATGACAACATGCGTATGTACGTACGGCTAGAAAAGCATCAAAAAGAAATCATCAGCGGCGCTCTCACAACTAGGACGTCTAAATTACTAGCTCAACTTGCGGATTAAATATGAAAAGGGGGCAAAAGACTAAGAAATTATGGGAAGGTGCTTATCAGTTTACAGTTTTAGAAATTACACTGAGTTTAATTTTTTTTTAACTTTAATTTTGGAGAGTGGAGCTAACTCCATTTACAAAGACTCTTAAGGAAAACTCCTCTACAAGACTAGAACGTACAATAAAAACACGCATAACCACTTGTTGGTCCATGTCTTCCTAATTTGCGTGGTATCTAAATAATGTTAAGTCCTTAATAATAAAAGTGCAAGTTGATATGCAAGTGGCCTGGAGATGCAAAACTTCAAGGAAACTCCTCGGCTACAACAATTTAGCGTCACATACGGCAGAGTCTGCTAAAGAATTGTTGTAACATGAATTGGCTAATTATATATGGTTGACTCTTCAAAGACTATGTTTCAAAGAAAACTTGTTAGCTCATCTACATGAATTGGTTAAGTGACTTGGAAAGCTTACCCTCTTCAGCAACTACTATTAGCTCCCTATTAGCTTGTCATTAATTGCTCATTCAAAAATTAATCTCCACTACAATTGAATATGATAAGGATTTTTATTGAAATGGTGAACAACTGTAGTGATTAAGATTGCAAAAACTGAGGTTAGCACTTTGCTGGCTAGGTGCCAGATATTATTCCTCCAATCAAATCCGCCACCTTGGCAATAGAATCTGACTTTTTAATGCAGTTTGGGGATACTAAGGAAGGCTTTCACTTGAGAGACAGAGAAGTCTGAAAAATGTGACTGAAGTGAATCATGAGTAATTGAGGCGTGAGGTCATCACTTTCACTACCACTTGATACGGAAGCCTTGAGGAAAAGCCAGACGGCAGCTACATGAGGTTTCGCTTATCAGTTGTCAACTTGTCACAGATGTCATTACGGAGTTCCGCAATTGGCATTTGGCACATTGGTAGACTGGTGGTAATCGTAAATGCAAGCAAATACACCGGAACAGGCAAAAACATAAAAAGATCATTTGAACGTCACGCTAATTTTAAAATTGTTGGAATTAATGGATACTTGAGCACTTGTACTCCGGGGAAAGTTTAATTAAATTTAAAGTATCATTCAATCTAATTTTTAAGCTTCGTTTATACATATATCAATGAGAATTGGTGAATTTTCTATACAAAATGAAAACACACAATTGAAATATTAGACACACATTGAAAAGAAAGTAGAGATTTGTGCAAAGACTTAGAGAGTTACTCTTTCTATTACCAATTGGTTGTATGAATGTAACTTCTAAAGGGCCGAGTATGGTTATTGTCTCATCTACAGGTGTTGGGCTGGTCTATAGTGCGCTCTCACCTCAACTCTTACCGGAGCGGGTTAATTTTGGGCCCCTCTCCCACTAACATGGTCCTACCTAATAGTTGTACCTGAAACCCCTTAAAGACCAAGTATGGTTATTGTCTCCTCTATAGGTGTGCAGTGTGTGCTTAATATGCGATTTTTTTTCTTTCAAAAAACTTGTTGTAAATATGAATCAAATGATTCATAGAGTATGATTTTTTTTATGATAACCGATAACGTAAAGATTATTGACAACCCTTGGAGCATTTCGTGATTTTGATAATCAGGTATGCCAAACAGCGGAAGGTAGTGAAATGTGATCCGCCATCAGAACTTAGGCCCAAGAAGACGAGGCCTTCAGGGCCCTCAGCACGCTGCTCAAACATTGAATGTATAGCCCGTATAAGATGTTGCCGGACCTTAGCATGTGGAAGTGTGGACATTAGAAAATGTATGTTCTTGCACGATTACTTGCGATGGAATGAAAACATCTTAGGCTGTCGTTTTTCAACAAATCTTTGAAATATTGGATATAAACTTACACCGTCTGAAATTATATAATATTGGAGTAATGAAGTAGTTACTAAAAGGTACCCAGTGTAATTTACACCGAGCATAACTAAGAATTGAAGGTCTTTTTATTATTATTGGTTATTTTAATTTTTTCAGTTTAATTTTTTTTTTCAATTTAGTAAGTTTTAGTTCAAGTTAATTTTATTGTGGTTACTCCCTCCGTCATACAATATTCTTTATAATTCGTTTTCGCGTAACTTTTAATGTCTCAAAATACTCCGATCTTACATACAATTCTCTCTTTTCTCATGTATTACTCTCATCTACCAAAGGGGGGCTTGTTGGCCTTCATTTGTCCAATAAAACAGTTTGCTTATCTAAAAAATTTGTACTTTCTCAGTTTCTCCACGAACCTGAAGCAGGCGTACGGCTGGCGAAGTTCTAACTCTTTGTCTTATGCTCGAATCTATTAGCATATACCCTCTTTAGTGCGTATGCGTCTAAAGTGAAATGGCATGAGCTGATGCTGTAGACCTGTAGTTAGCAAGAGAAATACTTGATTACGTTGGAACTTGGGGGTGTTTTCTCATTCTCTAGGGTGATATGTCATAAACTCGTCTCTGATCTTGGGTAGTAGCAAAGTTGTCTGCGACAAGCATATATTCCACATGTACTGTTGTAGCAGTCTTGAACAAGTTAAGTCCTCTGCGTATCTCTATGTACATCATTCAAGTTTATGTCATCTAAGAATTACTTGAAGCACAATGTTGGGGAGGTGGGTGTTTCCAAATTTTCTATGGTGATATCATATGGTGATAGACTAGTAGCAGTCTTGAATGAGTTATGTCTTCACTGTGGCTTTATGTGCATCATTCAAGCCTAGAATTACTGGCTGAGGGTCATTTGAGCCTTGTTCTGTTGTTTCCTGTGAACAATTCTGCAGTAAATTGTTCACCAGGATATATAGGCGGACTGTTATGAAGTGATGTTTGGTTTAACAAGTGATTGCAGTACACTGACTCCCATACTGCCAGTGTTTGCTGATTTATCCCTATTCAGTCTCTATCATGGACCTTTTTGGCAATGTACTTGGAATTAGAAGAATTGGTTCAACTAGTTGTTTTAGATTCCGTCCTGCCATGTTCTTCGTGAAACTTTGGCTGTGAACTCTGTTTAAAACTTCATATGTCGAAGAAAGAAGAAAAAAAAGTTAGCTTCATATTACAGTATGATGGTAAATGGGTAATCTACTACTTGCAGAACTCTTATTTGGCCACTGAATAATGTTTGAGAATTTGGCTGCCGAATCAGCAATATTGGAATACCATTTTGGTGGTCTCAGTTCATGCATGCTATCATACAGTTCGTGATGGACCCAAAGATATAACTTTAATAGTATAAGTGGTCTGCTGCTGAATCTGCAAGTCTAGAGGTCACACAAGACTTTAGAAGTAGATGCGCATGGATTGTATGCGAAGACCAAGTAATTTGGTTGTTGAAAAAAATGAAACACTACTCCATCAGCAACATTGTAGCAGCTATCACCCAGGTTCTCGATCTTGAACTTTAGTTTCTGTATATTTATAGTTTTCTTGATTGCTTGACTGTTCATTTACAAAGAATCAATGCAATCGGTTTCTCTACAATGGTTTCATTGTAGTTTGTACAAAATTTCTGCATCCTCTGTCAGTCAGTCCCTGTACCTCAGCTTGAGTAGCAATTGCCGAAACTGGCCACCAGGACGCTTTTCGTTGCTGTCTTGGGCGGTTGGACCTCCTGCCCCTGGAGAACTAATTTATGCTACCACATGATATAAAAAAAAAATCCCCAAACCCTCTACCTTTGCTAAGGGTAGAAAAGCTTAGCATATAGCAGTTCATTCCAAGTATCCTGCAGGCCTGGTAGACACCAGTGTACACAGTCGGCATAACTTTTAGGGTTTGCTACCTGCTCTGGTGTCAATGGACTCCATTGCTTCTTGTAAATCTCTGTGTGTGCATCCTTGCGATAGTTTGATAGCTGAGTTATGTTAAGTAATGTTATAGGCACTTTGCTTTTTCTGAACTCTTCGTCAATGACCTTCATTATGCTTTTACGCGAATCTGATCCCCAGTATTCAGGATCTTCTATCAGAGTTGTCTGATTGTAACAATTGCCTTCAGGTTCACCACCCCAGTCTTGACTCCTGCTTGAAAAATCTCAAAATTAGGTTTTCTATGGGAATTTCAAACATTCATCAAAAGGCTACTCAACTTATTCTATCATGTTTGATCTTTTTTTTATGTTTTTCCTACTTGATGCAGACATCTGGAAACAGTCTCCCGATTTTTCAAATCGGAGTAAGGCTGGGTACATCAGGCTCCCTCAGTACCCCATCTCAGATGGGACTACACTGTGATGTTGTTGTTGCTGTTGCTACTTGATGCAGACAATGGAAGTAAGTCTATACTACAATGATAGTCTTTCTGAAAATTTCTTTTCTTCCTCGCCCTGAATTAGTGTTTGTACTTACTTTGCATGAGTAGGTGACATGCTGGTAAAGAAGACCCTCGTCTTTGTTTGATCCATGTTCCTCTCAACCCATTTCAACATGCTCTTCATCGCCAGCCTGTATGCATCCTCTGTTTTTAATTCCTCAATTTCCTGTACTTCATCCTCGAAAGACCCTTTTCTGAAAGTAAAATAGGAAAGGAACAAAGGTCATTAGCAAAGGGTCATGCAGGGAACGAGAGTTAGTCCAAAACTAGTATTTGGGGAAGTAGACATTACAATATCTTCATCTTAAGGCCAGTCATCCACCAGAGATAGGTGTTAAATACCACGATGTCAGCTCCTTTCCAGAACATTCCGTGCTTGTTTACTGATGCTTTCCGCACAATTCTATCCGATATCCGGTGAATAACTGCATTGTCAGAGTTTGATTCAAGCAGGAAAGGTGCCCAGTAGAACTCAATGGTTGCATTGTAATCCTGCAGTTGCACCGGTACCAGTTAGAGCTGATGTAAAATTGAGTAGCAATACAAGTTTAAGACAGCTTAGAGCTTTAAAAGTTGGGGCAGCTACCATCAACCAAACACACACATACCACACACGCGAAATGTTCATTCTTGACAAAAAAAGCACCATTCATTGGTTTTACCTTCAACTGGAAGACTGTCAATGAATCATTAGAGCTGTTCATGGCAGTGGATTCTTTAGGCAATAGTCCGTGAAGAAGACAGACCATAGAAACATATTGACCCCTATTTAAGGAATCACCCACATATAGAATCCTTTTCCCTCGGATAGCCTCCAACATTATGGTCGCATTGAATCTGCAATGTTTCAATTTTGTTACAAAGAAAATCAGTGATTTTGACATGGCCTGACTATAATGCTTGTGATCAGTGATAACTATGCACATTGCAACATATTTTCCCAAATACAGAGAATTGTTGACTTAATAGTCTTGTTATAACCATTTGTTCTTTGGTCCAAGCGCGCTATTCGACTACTAGCTAGCTCCCGATTATTAAAACTCTACAACCATTGTATATCTAATTGGTGCTGAAAAAATTGTCATAAAAACGATGCAAGCAAAAAGAACAGAAGGAATGTTGTAGGCCTGCTTGGGGTTACTTGAAGCTTCACATGGGTGAAAGTGTGAAACTGTGAAAGTTGGACTTGTCAGAAATTAAGCTTACAATACTCATAGCGATTAAGATCCATGCTTATAAGTTATAACAGATGGTTGACTTAAAAGGAATTCAATGTTGCTTTCACGACTCTATTAAGTAAGATATTTTACTGCAAACAAAGATTGATACAGGACTAACAGGAGTACAGGACTGGGCACTAGCTCCATTTAATTAAGTTCTTAATCATGTCGTGTCACTTTTTTTTTGGCAAGAGCGTGTCAAACTTTTGCTCTCATTAAAGGGCTCTCGCCTGGAACATTTCTACTTCTACTGATAGATTTGAAGAGGAAAGCAAAAAAAGCACAATTTTCTCAAAACAGACACAAAGATGAAAATTTCTTTATCAATTGATGCTCACGGTATGAAGTATGAACTATCATCCTTTTTTTTTCTGTATGCGAACAAGTACAAGGCAGTGTTAAATTTCTTTTAGTGTCGTTATTTATTAATTTTTGTGTAAAGGGAGATACTAGCTAAGGTGGTGAAAATATAGTCCCTAACCTTACAAGTTGAAGGTATATTACTCTCTAATGTTCTACTCCTTTTATTGTCCTTAATTATTGCACAATTGCACGCCCCAGGCCATCACGTGGAACCTCTTCCTGAAAATGGCACCGGAAGCTAAAATAATCCTCGTACTTTCTGTGCTTTTAAGTTTTAACTTGTCATTAATGGACAAGTTTCTCGTTCTTAAACAAAGACAGCTGCCATTGTTCTCAACTTCGCGCTACTTTCGAAGATTCTTGCAATACTAATTCAGGACCATGTACAATTTCTTATCTGACATTAGATTTTTCTTTGAATTGGCACAAATGCTCCTTATTAGTTAGACTCTACTGTACGTCTGTACGAGTGCCTTCTATTAGACATACGTTGTTCGTTCGTCACACGATTGCGGGCAACAAGTTGAAAATTTTGATATGCAATTGACTAGCTAATTTCAAGGAAAGATAAGCTAATATCCCAATATATATAGAACTATAGTGCGAAGAAGAAATTACTTACCTAGGAAGATCACAGCCGTGAGGTTGCCAGCGCCAATGCTGGTAATCTCGATCAGGGCGACCATGTTCTTGGCACGTCAACTGCGGCTGGATGTATGGGCATTCATTCTCTTGGTACATTGGTTTATCAACCTCATCCCTTACCCATCTACCGCTAAATATGTCACATCCTTCCTTCTGTTTCCCTATTGCAAATGGCAGCAATTTTTCTTTTTTCTTGTCCTCCTTCCCTGACCCCTCATCCTTGTTTTTCTTACTAACTTCAACTGCACAATCACAAAATATCTTTTTAAATAAATATCCATCTACTCCACTACTAATTGCCTAATACTTTGTTTTTTTGTGAAAAGGGGGGCCTCAGCCCTAAATTGCCTAATACTTTAGACAATGCAAATTTTGTTCTGGCGTGCATTAGCAATTAGAATATTACATTAGCTTTTGAACGAAGGACAATAATAACTTAAAATCCAAACTATAAGTCAATAAGAGCATCTTGTTATTTAAAAAAACAGCATCGATTTATTTCTATGTATGTAAACATAATATGAGATTCTTTCCTAACTACGTACTGTCTAGCTAGCTAGAAACAATACGATTACATCCTATATTCCTATTTATATTTTTTTCTCGAATTGAAGGGTGTAAAGATCACAAGATGTTACAGAATCTGATCTTACCGTTACCAATTGGGAGGTACTAGCAGAAACCTTATTTTGTACTCATGAAAACACAGATTATGTATCAATTCCAAAACACCACTATTTATTGACTATATTCATGAAAGATTGAAAACATAAGTAGGTGACCTGACCCAACCCTTTAATCAAAGTTTCACTAGTTGGAGAAAACTTAAACATCATCAACAACAATAACCGAGTGTAAATCCCTATTCAATATTGTCGGCCTTTGGCTTCTATTACGACACACTCTTATAGGTACAAAATGAGGAATTCTATGCTTTTAGATGGCATGAAAGCAAGGTTCTTGATAGTTGAATTGGAAAATGTACTCCCTACTCAAAAGAAAGTAGCAAGAAACTGCTTATTTCTTCTTGAAAATAGCGATTCTTTAACAAATAACAATCAAACATGCAACATAATCAAGAAAAGAAAGACTAACCAGGCTTTGGAACTTTGAGTTCGACACTGCTAGAAGGGGAAACATTGAAGGGTTTCGGACGTTGGTGATGATCATAGGAGGAGAAAGTGCAAGACAAATCTTGGCCGTATAGAAGAATGGCTACAAAAATGATGAAGGCTAGCAAGGTGAAGATGAGAGGAGACATACGTACTTTCCTTGCCATTTGTTTCACTGGAGATATTGACAGAGGAACCTTCATCTCCTATTTTTTTGTTTTTTGTTAATTACTTTTGGCGGGCAGGTTTTTGGGTTTTGGTTATGGTCATAACAAGTATGGTGGAGAGGGTGCGGAGAGGTTGGAGTTTGAACAGGAGGGAGTTTGGACAACTATATATTGGTCTAATACGTACACGGGTGTGGACAAGAGAGGGAGGGAATTGAAACTTAGGAATTTACTATATCTATTTTTTATTAGGTAGATCACAAAATTAAGTTCCCTTTCTTATTCTTATTCTTTTTGTTAATGTTGTACGGTTGGGTGACGATCCTTACTTCTATGCACGTTTGAATGAAATACGGCCAAAACTATACTAATCATGTTGACTAATATCTGCTTTTTCTACTCTTAAATTTTGACGAACTGATCAACAACCATAAACCATGATAAGTACTCGTACATGGTAATATATCTTGCTTTATTTTTTGGAATATGAGATTTACACCGTATGAGTCGGGCTCCCTTCAACAAGTCTTTGATACACCGTATACCGGGTGTAACTTTACGCATGGTAAAAGTGATGATTAATAGTATTTATAAAGTGACTAATGAGGTATATGTTATAATTTGTTAACAAAAACCATTAAATAGGTGTAAATTTACTCCAGGTTTAGCTAACAATTGGATGGCTCTCGTAGTAGTTCTTAGGCCTAAAAGTGAATTGAATTGAGTTTCCTTGAACCAATGGGCAATAACAGTGCCTATTAGGCATTTTAGTGACTTTAATTTTCAAGTTTTTAGTTCGTTCCAGATCGATCAAGAGTATTAGTTATACTGCATAATTAGAATCCAGGTCAATTATGTTGAGTTTTCAATTCATTATATAGTTCAGTAAAATTCAATCCCAAAAAATAAGCCCCTTCATCTTTTAGAGCATCTCTTAGGCCTTGTTTATTAAGGACTTCTTTTCCCCAATGTACAGTTGATCAGTTCATTACTATCTAATTCAATTACTAAGGACCTAAAGTTAAAAGCTCCTTGCACATTTTATAACGACCCTCTTAGTTCCCAAAAATATATTGTATGAGTAGGCTGATGACTGGTTGAGAATCTGAGATAATTTGATTAATGAAGTTAAACCAAACGCCAGTGCTTACGCCATACATAAACAATGTCTTCGACGTTGTGACTTGTGAGTCATCGTGCCAAGATATAGGTCCCCGCAGTCACTCTCCAGCACGCACAGAAGACACATACAATAAGCGACAATTAATAAACACCAAACACCAATTAAAAAGCGACAATTAATATGTTATTGCCACACTTTGCCAGTTATGATTAACCTACCTGCTTCTCCTTCACGACGATTAAGTAAACCTTACTGCTAAGTGCTAACTCATTGCCATCATAATTAGTAGTTGTGTCCATTATTGGGTGAGAGTATGACTTCATTTTTGGAGGAACAACGAACAACAATATAAACCAAACCTATTAGGTGAAAGAATTAATGATGAATCGCGGATGACATTATACTACTATTTTGTTATTTTCAATCTTCGCCTAAATGTTTTTGATTATCAATAATTGTTTATTGAATCTCAAACCTAGTAATGCCTACTTTGAACCTTTTTCAGGTATTCATTATGATTTATGAATAGGCATGTAAAAGTCTCATGATATAGCTTGCGAGTCATCACTCAGTCACTCACCGAAGTTGAAACTTGAAAGTGAAGAATTTGACACCAATTCATCGCCCATTTAAACAAGCTTTGACAAAGCAAAATAATTGGAATAGGCACATGGCCTGGAGTCAGTACAGTCATTGCAGGTGATCGGTGAAGGACTGAATAGGGCTGAAAGTCTCATACTAAGGCCTCAAGTTTTGTTCGCTTAGTTTAGAGTTATTTCAAATCAGTTTTTCTATTCTAGTTTACTTGAGCTAAGCTAGCTGTTAGATAAACAAACTAAACAGAGCCTAAACTAGGACCTTATTGGCAACGAATCGTTAATGGATCAATTAAATGTTTACTTCACTTAGCTTCATGAATCATGAACGGTGCAAGAGGTAGTATTCTCATGGTCACGAAAGTCCACAGGTTAGTCTCAGGTTGGAACCGAACCACCCTTGTCGTTGTAGCTGTCGATGGTGGCTACGTTGTTGGAAAAAGTTAATGTTGTCAATGTGAAACTGGGCTATTAAGTATGTCGTGTGAAGTTCTATGGAGTGAAGGGTTAGACAGGGACACAATACCCAGAGGTCCCAAAGTAACTTTTATCCTTTCGCTTGGTTTGTAAGACAACTTAGGTGCAATTGTTTGTTACGCAATGAGCGAAGGTAGTTAAATGATGCCACGTATTGTCTTGCTTGGCTTCAAAGGGAACACCTGAAAAAAGAGAGTTCTAGAAAAGAAGATCCCACCATCTCCATCATCATTATCATGTCATGCACTGTGTATTGGTGAGAGTTCAGCATCATCTCTCTGACCTTTTCGCGTTTCACTTCTACTTCACACCTGACCAAAGAAAGTTTTCCCACCGTGCTCACCCACCAACATTTAAACTGGTGGTAGCACATGAGCTGCTGTGAGCAAAGATGAGCCATACAGTAGCTTTTTTGTTTGTGCAAAGCTGAGAGAGGAGTACATAGCCGAAACGGGACCTTCGTTACTCATGGTTGTGAAATAATACTCCTAGTTCTCAGATCTCTCAATTCCTTTTTCAAAAAAAAAATGAAGCGAGTAATTCAGAGAGCATCAGAGCTACGAGAGAACAAAGGTCTACTTGACAGAACTGAGGCTGCATCCAAGCAGACAAGGAGTTCATCAAGAAAGACGAGATATAATTTGCAGGAAATGGCAGCAGAGAATAATCGAACTATCCCTAAGATAACAATCTTATAGATGCAGAAAATAAGCTCATATGAGAGAGGTCAAAAAAAGTTTCTTTTTCTTATTTGATTTCTGTGTACCTTTAACAATTTACAAGACAAAAAAGTTTAAAAAACATTGGTTCATCCATATACGTTAAATTGAACAAATCAATTGAATTACAAGGAATGACTAGAAAGTACCGGTTCTATGCTGATACAAAGTCAATAGTAGTATGAACATTTTTGCAGCAAAATTGCATCTACACCCTCCTACAATAAAACGCCCACGCAGACGAATGTTGATGATTCAAAAATGGACCTTGTCCTTTGTCCAATGGGCATCACCACAGTAGCCACAACAGCATTAGTTCACGTCCAACAAAGTAAGAATTCAACTATGAGCGTCAGAACTCAGAAGTTAACAGGTGAATAGGAGCTTCTATGGTGATATGTTGGTCCCCTAAACTTTTGTACCAAAGATGTGAATAAGCCCTGCAAAGATTTCAAGTGACAAAGGTAACTAAATTTGCCAACAGTGATGGTAAGAAAACCGTAGATACAACGTGCACATGAAGGATTGAAGGGTGCATCACCCCAAAAAAAAAAACAACGCACTCTGCAGGATTATTGAAATGCATCATCAACCATTTCTTTCGTTCTTTCTTTTTGCTTGGGGGGGGGGGGGGGGGGGGGGGGGGGG
>ONZK01002887.1:70885-97607 GCA_900322385.1 Pharnaceum exiguum
TTTGTACCCCATCTGAGATGGGATTTGATTGAGATGTTGTAAGAAATCTGAATGTCAATCCTGCTGCACTATTCTGTTTTGTGCAGTAGTAGTTTTGTCCCTTCCATGGTACTTAGGCAGCTTCCTGTTTACTTCAATCCTACCCCCTTCCCGAAGAGACCTTGAAGAGAATGGGGGTGTTAAGGAAGGAAGGAAGGAAGGAAACCTTTACAACTTTACCTCTCTGATGTTATGTATTTTATGAAAATCCATGGTCTGTCATTTTTGTTAATCATCTTCTCAAAGTTAAATAGTTAATAGAAAAGAAAAACTTTCTTATATCGGCACTGGATCTGATTTGACTTCGTATTAAAGGCATTTTACTGGTGACCTTGAACTGATAATCTCTTAGCTGATTGTGTCCTTAAAGTACCTTCCGGAATTGATAATGTATATCTTGCAGCCTTTCCTGGAATTTCATGAAGGACCTGAGTCAGAGGCTATCCAAGTTCTTGTCAAGTAAGAAAAATACTTTTCTTTTGACCTTTGGTGGTATTGTTGCTCAACATTTCAATGTTCCATATGAAGCTGAGATTTGGTCGTATACTTAAATGTGCTGAATATTGGTTGTGTAATTTTCTGTCCCTACATGACATTAAGACTTTATACTTGATAGGTTCCTTAATATGTTCCTCAGAAATTATATGGGACACCACATTAACTTTTACAGCCATCTATTAACTAAGCCTGTATTTCTTAATAAAGCTTTATTCTTTTATCAAAATAAAAAAAGTGGGGAAGGGGGGGGATTTATCACCAAATTGACAATTGACATGCATGGAGAAGGGGTGCAAGATGAGATCCTGGCTTGTGTTTAACTTCAATGACTAAAGAATATTTTTTCTCTTTTTTCCATGCCATATGGCCGATAGTTTTTGTGCTTATAAATATTGAGACCTCAACCACTCTGGTGTTATTAGTGTGCTTCTGCCTCTAATGAAGTGATATACTTTTTTTAAGCCCTTGGGAAGAATCTTATAGTGGTGGAAGCAGCATTACATTCAGAGGAGTTCTTGGACACCATCCATACGTAACAAAAAGGCTATTCCTTGCAAAACTACCTCTAGAGGAAACAACCCTGCACTTCTCGTACTCTGTAAGCAATTTACTTATGAATTATCTCCATCAAAATAAATGACAATTCTTGTAATTGAACTGATCCATTAGTTGTCGTACAAATTAAAATTATGCTCCAAGGTTATCAACATGCTTCCCGAATAGTAATATGCTGCAAATGAATCGTTTCATGGACGCTTGTATCTATCTTGATTCCCTAGTGTATAGTGTGGGTGAATACACTATTGCTTCATACAATGGTTATGCTATTTGCCTATTTAGATGGTACTGAACACTCTGGTCAAAATAATCTTGGGAAGTAATTGTAGGAGAGTTCTCGTCATTGTCACTCATTTAGGGGAAGTGTGGAATCCTTTTTTTCATGTCGTGTGAGCAATTCCATGAACGTCTGTACCTGATCAAACATTTAAATCCTTATACATCAGGTCCTGGGTTTGAGCTTCTTTCTGAGCACCTTTATGAATTTATTCGTTGAATAACCGAGGCCATTTGTTGAGATGTGCTCCTTAGCCATGCCCATGCCTCTTCTTTTTTTAAAGAAAAACCTTACGGCATCGTTTTTCTATTATTCATGAAGTTTTTCCAGTAGTGGAACGGTTTCTGTGGCCCAGCTACACCAAATTACGAAGTTGAATGTTCTTACAACAACAACCCGGTGATATCCCCATTCCATGGTAGTGCTGGGGGGTCAGGATGTACCAATCTTTGCCCTGTTTTTTTTTTTTTAAAAGGATGTCTCCTAAAACGCCCCTGGAGGAATTGCTGCGGCAAGTTGATTGTTCTTGTAGGAAAGAAATCTATTTTGCTGATTTATATGTTGACTGGAAGTTTTCTGACCAGGACATGCCAATGCCTTTGTTCATGCTCCCTCTCTATCTGGGACCATCCTTGTGGTGGAAGGGGTGGGGGTTAATAGTTGTGGCTTGCAGTTGTATAGTTTGATCTGCCCTTTTTTTCCGACAAGTTCTTTATAGCTAACACCAGTTTATATACAGGTGAAATCAGAAGGTGAATCCGTGGTGGGGCTTTCTCTGGTGCTATCTACATCCAAGGATGAGACTGTATCAGTACTCCTTGCATCTCAAGGAAACACTTTACTCACCATGAACAAGTTTGCAAGCAAGTTTGATAAAGTAATCATGCCACATCGAGTTACTAAACTTGAAATAGCAGAGGGATGGATCCTACAGGAAAATGTGATTGCAATGCCAGGGTGTACGCTATTAAAAATCCAGGCAGTATGCTACAAATTGGAGCCTGAAATTTATGCTGCACATATGGATTCTAAAGATAACGCTGAAAAGAAATACGAATATCATGCGGTTCTTGGTCATATTTCAATTACAACTCCTTCCCAGAATGTGAATTTTCCTCCCTCTTCTTCATGGCAAGTTGAAGGCCAATCAATAAAATGGGAAGCAAGTTTTGAGCAATCCAAGTCTCTTAGCATGAACATCTTATGGAGATTGAAGGACGGATATAATTCTATCAAATCTCAGAGATACCTAATTTATGTTGAAACCATTTCGGAACCTAATGGAGATCCTGCTGGAAAACTTAATAGACCACAAGAATATCTTGGGATGGCACATGTAGAAGCCTTTTATGTCTCCGACTTCCTAGTTCCTTCTGGCACTTCATCTCTCAAGTTTACTATCCGGGTTTGTAGCGTTGATGGGGCTTGTCAACCATTGGATGATTCCCCGTCATTTCAATTGGATGTTAAAGGTTAGCACTGTATACTTATCATACTATTCTTCTATTTTCATTGGAATAGGATGTTGGGTTGTTTTTACAGCTTTATTTATCAAATGCTGTACGATGACACACAAGTATTGCCTTTCTGAACTAGATATCTCTGGCCTGCTACATATGGATTTGGAAATAGATTACATGATGCCTTTCATTCATTGTCGTTCGTACTTCTAGTGGTACCAAATCCTTGAATTGCTTAACCTTAACACGAAACATGAGGTCAAGTGATGAACCGTGACACAAGTCACTACTATCCAATAGGTAGCTGTTCATTATCATCAAGTTGATTTCATAGTTATATGACTTGTATCACTCATCTTCTAGATCAGAGAATGAACTACTACTTAGTTACCCTTGAGAATTGAGATTAAGGATTGAAATATTATTGAAGCACCATAACTCAAAAGGCTCACGCAGGGATCACAGAAATTTGTTAGCGTAGATTTTGTCGCCTCTTTTTATTACCTCTGGACTAGGTTCCAGTGAAAACCGCTTGGAATTATACTTGATTTTGATCAAGTTTCAAACGCCAATAGTTTTGGATACGGAGTACTATTTAATTGCTTACATTAGAAAGCTAATCATAACAAAAAAGGTAACCTTTATTTGTCAATGTTGAGCCCACCAGTTCTCTGGAATTATGTGGACTTCTCATTGGGTCATTGGATGTAGTCAAAGTGCCAAATCCTTTCTTTTTACTCGTCTGTTATCGTAGCACTATCTGACGGAACTAGTGATTTGTACCACCATGGCACCATCTATTAGTCTATTACCTTCTTATTAACCGAAAGAACTACAAATTTACAATATCACAAAAAATTGTGTGAATCCGTTTTATATATGAGATCGGGTATTAATGACCCCTCAACTATACAATAATGACCCAACGGTTACACAAAAATGACCCCTCTTATCTAATCTCATGTATAAAACGGGTTCACACATATTTTTTTATTACGATATTAGGTGCGCCCAAAAAAACGAAGGAGGTCACAACTCACAGTGGTCGGTGTCAGTTTTTTTTTGGCTATAAAAAAAAGGGGCCTACAATTTAAAATGAGAGAAGTCACAAAAATGCAGATGAGGACTTGGTCTAGTCGCAAAGAGGGAGGCCCTGTAGACACTAAAAATCTAAAGGTTCGAATTCCCTTTTTCCTTAGTTATAAGTTTACTGACCATAGTGACTTCCTTGTCAGTAAAAAAACATCACGAGCTCCATCTGAACTTTTCCTAGCCGCAAAGGATTCTTATTTGTTCACGATCACCGCAGTCTACCAACCTAATGAGTTGAATTATAAGGAACATGACACAGTAAACTGGTTTGGAAAGGCAACCCACCTTTTTTCCTGGAGTCAGTTGTCCTCGAGCCCTCAAAACAGAAACAATTATCCTTCCCAATCCTGTCTCCAGTAAGCTATGAATCCGAGGATGATGGTTTGAATACTAAAGGGGATGTCCTTTTTGTCTTTTCTTGGGTAGGCTGTAGACTTTCAGTATCAATTGGAATTTCGGCATTTGAGATTGACTTTTGTTCTTTTGGGGTACTATCACCTCCTGCTTGAGTTTCGTAGTTCACAATAGATCCTCGCCAGTAAGGCAACCTCCTTTAAGACTTTACTAGTTTAGTTCAGGAGTTTTCTGGACTTCAGTAAATTCTGTTCAATTCTATTCTAATCAAGTCAAAAGAACGGAGCCTAAATGAAGATTAAAGTGTCACTGAATTGTAATACGTATTGTAGAAAAGTAACAAATGATGTTGGCTTCTATCAACCAATCTCTCAATCACTAATCAAGCATATTGTACATGAATTGACCGGTGCAATACCCCTGAATGACTAAATTGATCTTGAATATAAACACAACACAGAGAACGAGATGAACGTAGAAATTTGACGCTATTCTAGGAGAACTACTTAGATACATTATGTGGCCTTTTTTCTCTCAATGGTTTCGAACTTTCGGGGTTCTTTGTCATTGGATTGTAATGAACGATATCAAATTGCCTCAATAAATGGTCTGTGCCTTTTCTAACGTGAAGTAGTAAATTAATTGTGGTTGCGCTTCAATTAGGCAAAACGATCATTCTGTGTTGTTATAAGCTATAACCATAGGGTAACACTCTGCGTCTCTGCTCGTATATGTGACCCCAGACCCCCCTTACCCCCATGCAGGAGCCCTTTGGCACTGGGGTAAAGGAGTACATTTGACATGACGCGAAAGTCGTGGATTGTACGAGAAGTGTTCATTCCACTGTAGCTGTTTTTCTTCTGTGACTAGGTATTGCGAGGTAAGTGGATGTGCTCTTTTATCAGCCAAACATTATTGAAATTTAATTTGCACTTCCCACCAGCCAGTGTTTTCGCAACCAACAAGCTAAGCATGATAGTTTGATGATAAACTTTTATGGCCCGGACCCTTATTCCTTTGACAAGGCCTGCAGAGGTAGTCTCCTGACCTTACAATTCACTTAGACTAGCTTGGTTGGAAGAGTGTCCATGTCGTTAGGGTTCACTCTAAATTGTCCAATATATTGCCCATATAAATCAGTGTCAGACACAGACAGTATATGAGGTGAAATGAGTAGGTCATGTAACAGCTTCTAATTTGACTCATATGATATCAAGGAAACAAGAGAAAACAGGCTGAGGAACTGAGAAGCTCAAAGTCTGTTTAACAGATCAAGTTCCCATTTCCAAAAACTCCATTTAACTTGCACCCTGAAAATCACCGAAAACAAGATTTTGTCAACAAGATCCTTGTTTTATGCATCCAGACATCCTGTTTAGCTACCTTAGCCAGGTTCCTATAATTAACTTCAGCTTAATTTTTAGCATAGGTATCACGGGAAGGGCTTTATGCTAACATTTTCTATGCCAAGACTCAAGGTTAAATTATATGCCAAAAATATTAGCACTAGTCTGAATAAGACAAAAAGGGAAAACACATTAATTACTGACATCCTACGCTCTTCAAAGAGTAGGATTCCATGACTATTACAAATATTAAAAGAGGAGCTCCAGATTACGGTGACAAAAGGGAAGGAAGAAAAGTTTGGAAGTTTGACTTGGGGAAATGTTTCCATCATTTAAGAACTGTTGGGAAGAATCTTGAGTCAGCTATTGTCCCTGTTGCCTGTTGCTTTCTTTTTACATTGTTTACGGTCTTAAAAAAAGATTACTTTTTGATGAGACATATATTTGTTGCGAGAGATGCATTGGAGAAGCATGTTAAGGCATTACATGATTACAATATCAAGTGAGGATAATTTAATAAATCTTTGTCTTGTATTTGAGTATCGCCCCATGAACTCAGCACTAACATTACCCGCCCACGTGAAAATTACCAAGGGTTGTAAACCACCTTGCTCTTCTACTGTTGCACATTCTGGTTTCTCTTTTCATTCTTGAGAATACTGCTCAAAACATCATTGCTTAATGTATTTTAACAAGCTAGGGCATACTTTGACGACACTAAGGCCTGATTATTTCACCAGTAGCGGAGCTCAGTAAATTAAATCAAAATGAACTAAACTGCAAGAGGTAGAGATAGAAAGGAAATAATTATAAGCTGTAAAACTCAATCCTGTGATGGATATCTTATTTAAACTTTTACAAGTTCATCAATACGTGGAAAAGTTCTTGATTCTTTTTGTTTTTCATTCAGTGAAGTTAGTTCGAAAGTCAGGGAGCTGAGTTTGATTAATGCCGTCTACAAGAAATATGTTGGCATGTTGCCGGTTGGCACCATAAATTCTGTGGAAACTTAAGTCTGTCACTAGCTAGCCCCATCAGGTACCGTACTGGAAAGTTAGTATTATTTTGTCTTTCTTCAGAATTCAGATCATTTAATTTGGCTAGATTGTGGAGAACATAGATTTTACTCTTGAAAGTTGGTTCACCATTAATGAGATATCCTGACATTTATCAGAAAACAAACATTGTACATGGGTGAGAAGTATTATAGATAAGGCACTGGTGAAGACTTGCCAGTCTTCACTTACCACATTGTAGCCTTGGCATGTCACATGCAACTGTCTGTCCTCATAGGCTCTGAATTCTGATTTGTGTTGCTGATTACTGAACTGATGCACGCAATTATATGTGCAAAATATAATGCTATAGAAAGGTGCAACTTTGCTCTTCCACAACTGCCCCTTTATTAGTGTGTGTATACGTGCGCTTGCTCTGCTCTGATGTCAATAGCAGCCATGCTGATTAAGTCCATTTTTGAGTTATATTTTGGTCCATATAATTTCAATCAAAAGAAGTTTATTTCATAATTGGTCGGTATCAAATCTATTTAAATATGCAGAACACAGACAACTAATTGAATTGGAAGCGGAGCTAATTAGCTTAATTGAACAAAGTTGAAAACGATAATCTGAAGAGATCGAGTATATATAGCACCTTGTGGCAAATACACGATTAGCAAATTCTTTATGTTTTGCTTTATAGTAAAAATCTTTGATGGGAACTCATTGTTTTTCTTCACCTTTGATGGGAACTCATTGTGTTGCAATGTATAGTCGTATTTCCGTTTCTTTTTATATTTCGATAATGACCCTAGTAACAAATCTTATGAAGTTAGCCGACAAGGTGTATCAAACTGCAATTAGTTTCTCCCGGCCCCTAGCAGTGGAGGGTGGGAAAAGGTGAAGAAAACAACATGCAAGAAGTCTTTTCAAATGATGCTTTAGATGTTTGTAACTGAGGGCTGCCTCCTGCCTAGAATGGCCCTCGAAAACGTCCTTGGGCCAAAGATGGTCGTACAATTCTTGTAAGACTATGTAAAGAATACAGCCAAATGTATAAGGATATAGTTGGTAACGATTTTCTGAAACCCGGAAATTTTGTGTGAAGTAATGACAAATTGACAATAAGCAGAAAACCTGTTTTGCTGCATGCCTCTAATTAATGTCTTTGATTTACTGAACAAACTTTCTAATCATGTCGTGGTTGATATCTTTCTGAAATCCCTTTCTTTTTCAATATGAAAAACACTACTCTTGTGATTTTGTCACTCAAGACCTTTTCTAGAGAGCACTTCTCTTGGAAGAGCACAAAAAAAAGGGGACGAAAATGCTAACAACGTGGTTTTCTTTTGTCATGGTTTTTTTACTGCATGAAACTTCATTTTCTTTTTTAATGTTCATGTCTTGGTTGAAGGGGAGGGGCCGAGGGGAAGGTTAGGAAAGGAAATTACGAGAAGACACAGTACAGGAAATCATGTATATAGTCTAAAGCTAAAAGGATAATATAACTTAAGAAAGCTACAACATTAAAGCCATTTTTATTTAAAAGGAATTTATGAGACCATGTCATGTCCATAGAAAGACTCCCTTTTAAAGGAGTCTTGGATTACATGGTGTTCACCAGAAGATGTAAAATTAAGGTACTGCTGGTGAGAAATATTGTTTTGTAGGAGGAAAGACTTGTCATCTGTGTCAAAGTTGTCCTGTACTGGGGTTGGCATGTTGGAGTTCGGCTCTTGCTGCATTTGAATGCAAAGTATCTCAGCTTGAGCCACCGCTAGTTGCATTTGCAGCTGCGAAACCTGGTTTTGCAGAAAGGATATTGCCCCTACACATCCATATACTGGGTCTCTCATCCTTGCGTTTGCTTCATACACTAGGCTGCTCACTGCATCTGCTCTTTGGTGCACTGCAAGCTCCTGTCATCAAATCGGAAGCAACCTTAGTTAAAACCATAGCAAAACTGAAGGGTTTTAATAATGAGATATAGTGCTCGGGGGTCAGGATGTTATTACACCACTGGGTTATATTACCAAATACGACAACCGAGTGTAAAACCCCATTCAAAAGGTGCTCAGGGGTCAGGATGTACGCAACCTTACCCATATTTAAAAAAACAAAAAAAAAACTCTTGCTGAAGAAGACACACGGAGGCATGTAGGACTCGATTCTACAACGTGCTGTTGTAGGATGATCCTCCTAAAAACTATTCGTTAATTTTTTGTATGCTTGCGTTGTACTTAAATGGTGCAAGGTTTATGTTTTTGCTTACCTGTAGCATTTTGCTGACATTGCTGGCACCAAATACTTTGTGAACAATAGCGAACTTGTGGGGATCATCAGAAGGGAAGTAAGGAGCAAAAATGCAGTCCTTGGCACAACGACGACGAAGCAACTTGCATGAAGCACAAGGTGAAGTTCCATTGCCGCCCATTTCTTTAATGAAGGGATGTTAAAGAAGGATGATTGTGGTGAAGCAGTAACTTTGAGACAGAGAAGAGTTGGGAGATAATAATGTTATGAAGAAAAGCCTATAGCAGCTTGGGAAGAAGGTTTTAAAAGAGAGTGGTTATTTATAGGGCCGAAGCATGGATTTGATCCTCCTTCGTGCACTCAATTGAAAAATGTAATGTAAAGGTCTTGATTATTATAATCATGAGACATACTTTATGCTTCAATTAATGTCTGATATGAAAGGAGTGACTATGTCATGGAGGATTAGAAAAGGCTGAATCATTTGGCACTTATTTCTTTTGGCACATAAAACAATGAACTCTTAACGGCACCTGCTAACCAGAATTCGGAGTCTAATGTTAGCTTAGGACATCCTTCAATCACTAGTCGCATGCATAGACCGGAGCTTATAGGCTTATATTCATGAATGTTTGCCACGCACCTGGGGCTGCATAGTTTCACTTATGGTGCTAGGTAACAACAACAAGCGAGTGTAAGTCCCTTTTTAATAGAGGTGCTCGGATGTCAGGATGTACGCAACTTTATCTTTATCTAAGAAAACAGAAAGGTTGTTTCTGATGCATTGGAATATTAACTTCCAATAACTTCGCTAAAAATAAAAAGTACTATAAGATTTTGTAGTCATTTTACTATATTCCATAATCATTTAAGCATTAAGCATTAAACAATAAATATGCATTTTCACATACATAAATCCGTTTGACATAATCCTTTAGCGCTGATATTATCCAACAAAGCCTTCAAGCTCCATTTTTTTTGCCTGTGGGTGGAGTTGGTCAAATGCGACACTGGTTGCGTTTGATATTGAGATCAAAGTGTTTTCGTCAGCACTTTCAATTTTTTTGGGTATTTGATAGTCTTTCTAAAAGTGATTTGAGGAAAACACTTGTCAAAAATAAATTCTAATAGCACTTTTTTCACCTCGCCTATTACCCAGCTGTAGGTGAAAGCACTTTCACCCACAGGTGCATCACACTTTACAACCACAACACTTCCTACAGGTACAGCAATCTACAGCAACCGCAAACACATCCACTTTTTTGGCACAACTCGAACTCAATTTGCGCTATTAAAAACTGAGTTGAGAGCCTGAGTGAGGGCCCAGGTTTTTTTTAATAACTGTTGAAACACTTCGCCTCGAGTCATCTACTGACTTGAGTCAACTCAACTCGTGACTTATGCTATTGTTTGTGACTCAGCTCGACTCATAATTCTATTTATACCTTAACTACAACCAGGACGAATGAGTACTAAAATATATTGTCAGAGTATCAAAATAGATGATGAATACAATTATTTTTGTGCATATGCAATAATTGAACATATTAATATAATATAACTAAAGAATTTTTTGACTTTCAACAATTTAAAAATTAAAATTAAGTTTAAAAAATATAATGTATTTAATTGAATACTTTTTACACAAGACTAAGTATGATTGTTTTCTCAAACACACACGAACAATTAAAAAAAACTTAAGAGCTTAAAAGAGGATTATATCAATTGTCGATCGTACAGTGTTAATGTTTCATAACGATGCGTTTATCTTTGTACCACTTTTATCTCGATTGTTCATGATTAATTAAGGCGTTAAAAAAAGTGCATTAAAAATTTAAATCACAAATGTTCGAGTTTAAAGTGGCTCACGTATTGGGAGACAGAAGCTTAGTTTCTGAAGACATTCTTTAAAGTTTTGAGATTAAAGTTTTAGAGTATAAACACAAAAAAGAAATCCTACAATGTTTTTTTTTTTTTTGATGGAAAGAAATCCTACAATGTTAAAATAAAACGATACTACCGCTTAGAATTATACTTCTATGGTAATTACTAGTTTGGATTTCATTGTATGCAAGTTTAATTATTTTGACAAAGATGCACTACGTACATGTACTCATGCAGAGATTCAAGGGGTGCAGGCGTGGAAGTGATACAAAGTTTTCCAAAGATGAAGATCAACACACCAAGTTTGCCAAAAAAAAAGATCAACACCAAGACACCAGTGCATGTATGTTTTAGTGTTACAATTTGACCGCCGCCGATATGTTAATAGCTTTGCGTTTGGGGGTCCACCTAAATTCTTTGACCCCCTCATTAAAGGTGGAACAGTAGGGGTTTGAGAAGGGCTTAGCTTGGTCTCGTATCTTAATATCGAACATCATAATTGCACCCTAATTAACCTTAAACTTGATAAATTGAGGAGGTGTGGCTCAACGTGAATGTTTGTAAGACAGACATTCACGTGAATGCACTAATTTGCACTACTCTCCATCCCTCTCTCTTCTCCCTCGACTATTTTAAATAGCAACTCGCTCCACCCACAAACATAGAAAATGTAAAGAAGAAGATAAATGTCCTATTGACTGTTGTGATTTTGTCCCCTCGGGGATCTAGGTTCTGTATGTATAACTGTATCACTCTCGCTGCCAAATTCATTGTTATGTAGATAATCCTGTAGAAGACTCATTGCAGCGTACGTACTAGCTAAGTAGCTACCACGTACGTATATCTTCATTAGCACCCAATGACGAGGATGGCAAGTTTTGGTTGATCGATTTCTCATTCCCTTAAACGTGCACTAGCTAGCTAGCTTAGAAGTTCAAACTTTTACACAAGAGTACTCTCCAGATTTCACCAAGTATGTTTTGAGATAGCTAGGTTTGTTTTTCTGGTTGTCCCCTTCCCCCAGCTCCTCCAAACGCATAAATAGCAACATATGTAATTAACTAATTAAGCCTTTCTGTATTTCTAATTTGTGTATAAGTTTTGTTATTTGAGGTGAAAGTAAGGATTAAAAATTGGGCTACTATAGAGTACTATCCCTTGTTTCTGCAACAATCTTTACTAGATTTGAATACCGAGTATTATTTTTATTGGTGTTCGTGACGGACATCCATCCACGTTTTTTGTAAGAATAAACTTCACACGAAAGGTCTCTAAATCCAAACCAAATAAGTGAGGAATATGAGTTACTGTAACGATAGATTGTCAATATTAGTACGTAGTTCAAACGAACTCGCTCGTTGTAATGTGCAATTTAGTATATAGTCCGTACGTATGTCTACAATTTCCAAATGCATTTTCGCCCCTATAACTCATGCAGTCATGCCTTCTACATACGTTCTGACGGCAAGCTGGAAACTAAATTTATTTTATACAAATGTTTTCAAACCAGACAGCCAGATTCCCTTATGAAAGGGGAAGATAACACAAACAAAAAGGAACCAAATTCCACTGGCCGGAATTAAAATTCTGAGAAATCACAGACTCCAGTTGGGAGGAGGAAGAGGTGACAGAAATATGAAGAAGACGTGGAAATTTATTAAAACTTCCTCGTACCAAGGGATGTACCAAACCTAGCAGTATTAAAAAAGCAAAACTAGTTCATAATATAACTTAATAAGTGATAAAGTAAGGCTAATTGTGTTTTGTACGTATTACACTTATTAATATACTATACTATATATTACTGTGAGCTTCATATACTAATTAAACGAAAGTTAAACGAATTGCATGAAGATGCATATCATATCTGACACTTAAAACTGACTTAACGAATTCAAAAGGATTCTCATCACGATGTGGACATTACGTAGAATTTGATCATTATTAACTAATGGAGATAGAAGATTACATTGACAGAATCTACTAGTCTAGATCAACCTAATAATTCTACACGTGTACACCTTACAATAATATAATATCAAGATGAATTCGCTTATTCACGGCACTAAGCTAGCTAGCCTTCTAAGCAAATAAATGTCTTGAAATATTTGTCTCAATTTACACTTAGCATGTATGTCACAACGACTCACTCAACGGTTTCCATCAACGAATCAACGATACATCGAGAAATATTATCAATTAATTTTATGATGATTGATTTGGCTAATCATTTAGACTTCAAGAGTTTGGTTAAATTGTGTTAAGATAAGATGAACTTAATTGTTTCTTTTCTCTCTCAAATGATTGAGGTCGTGGTCTGTGAATATAATGTACTGTCTAGCTTAATTGGTGTAATGTAAGTTGTCTAAGTACGTCAAACACTAACACTATTGTCTGAGCTAAATTAAACTTTAAAATTGAGTTAAACTAACCAATTTAATGTCATGCTCAATTAAACTCAATCGGTTGTAGCAAAAAATTAAACTGATCTAAAATGAGTCGCGCGAACTATAGAAGTAAACACATATAACTTGAATACATTGCCAAACAAAATATTTACAGTGCATGCACACTACTTATATTTATGTTTGTTATATGCGCATGGTACTTATTTGCGGTATTTCACCTGGAAAAAAGATTGGAAATAACTGGATTTCAGTCATATATGTTTCTAAAAGTTAATATGAGGATAACAGTGATGCAATTTTATGTTTCTCAATTTCAATTACAGTGAGTATATTAAAGTATGCGGAGTAGTTCTAATTTAGTGAATAAATATTAGAAAATGGGTCAAATCTCGTGAAATCGCGGAAAACTCAGAATGCATGCAACCATTATTCATTAATGGATCCCTGACATGAAATTAAGCAGGTTGGGCACTTTTAGAGATTTGGGGAAACCCTCATCTCAAGGGAAAGATTATAAAGTTAAAATTGAAATTTGATAAGAACTCTAAGAAACCCTAAACCTTACACTTATCCCCTACACACAAATCACAGCATGAGCATTAAATGCAGCCACATGAGTACAAATCTTCTATTTCTTGTCGTCCTGCATAAAACAGCACTGCTTTCCTGGCAGCTTGTCTTTCTTAGTTTTTAGAAACTTCATGTATGTCGTCTCTTCATAAGTTATAGTTTTACTCGTACTAGTAATCAACTTACGAGTGACTAACCAAATAGTACGTCGGACAAACATTTTAATATTTCCAAGAAAATATTATTCTGTGGACCAAAAAAAACCTTTAAATGCCAATGATTAAATAAGCCTTTTGTCTCCAAGTAGCATTGATGCGTACAGAACTTACACTGTCCGAAAGCTCATAACATAAATATACGGCTATGCGCCTATGCGGGCGAGAGCTGATATATGTAGGCTTCCTTTACCTAGCTCAAGTCGTTCTCTTGCGTGGTTTCATTAGTCCAAAGTTTTAGCTTATGTCGAACTATCAATTCGTTTAACTCTATTTAGATTTAAACCAGTTTAGTTTAGTTAGTTCGGTTAATAAAAGTTGGAAAGAAAGAAAAAAAAGCCCTTCATTGGGGCTTCCTTAAATCATTAGTGTGTACACTTCCTGTAAATAAACATCGATCACTAAGGATTAATTATTTGCAAATAATTAATTTTTCACGGGATCTTATTGCATTATAAACTTTTGGCGAGTCTTTGTTATACACTTGTTGCAAACTCACCGCGGGTGGCTAATATAATGATAAAATTGTGATTAATAAGAGCATACAAAAGCAATAACCGAGTGTAAATTTTCATTCAGTGGGGTGTTCAGGATTAGGATGTACGCAAACTTACCTCTGTTTAAAAAAATAGAGTGATTGTTTTCGATACTGACCCTAATTATGACTGCTAACATAAGAACTGAGTCATAATTTTGCTTCGCGGATCGTCTTCTTCTTCTTACCGAATAACAGATCAGAGTTTATTTAAAACCGCGTACCCGTCGTAGCGTAAATTTGAACCAACCTAGAGATACCACTACGGCCCTACTTGGCTAAATGGTTGAATAAGGTCTACATAGCTGTGGTAGCAATTTGTTTGATTAGGTGCTTCAGTCAATCTTTGTACAAAATGGTATATAAAAATGAAGATTGAAGAAGGAAGTGCTCTTCTAGCAAAGGTTCACTGTTCCATTGCATTAAATGGTTGCCAAACCCTAAATCTAGAAACTAGAGATCTGTTTAGGAACACTATGGGAGTGAGCACCCTTTCTTATTGAACTGTTGTTATTAGTTTTTTACGATCCCCCATTTTCTTAGCTTTTTCAAATTTTGATGGAAATTTTTGTTTATACCCAGAAAACAGACATCTTTTCGCCACCTAGAAAGAGAAGACCGAAACTAGCTCCAATGTGGATCATTAAATGAGCATCGTGTTTAAGCAAAATACAGTACTCGTTTTCGAGATGCATGGCATTTTATGATCATCATCCTAGCCTCATACGGAGCAGCTGTTATTCGAATTATACGAGTATTTATGGTGGGATTGTTGTCAATTGACAATAGAAGGTGTTGGGTTGTAATCATGTGGTTAAAGTGCCGTTCTCTACAACCAATGTGGCCGAGTTGGTTGGAGTGGTGAGCAGGTGTATACCGGTTTCGTGGGGTCTCGAGTTCGAGCCTCACTACCTCCGCGTATGCAGAGACCAAACAGGCAACCCAAAAGAGTCGTTCTCTGCAACATGGTCCTAGATGAGGTAAAAAAAATTACTTAATAATTTATTTAAAAAAAGTATTTTCACTCGCAATACTTTTGAAAATACAACTAAACTTCCCAAAAAATTGTAAGTGTTGTTGAAATCAATTTGAAAAACATGTTGATTTCAATCATAAACCTAGCTTATCATGGTTGACAGTTGATTCGTTGGCAATGTGGATAGGCGTGTGAACAATGGCCGTGTTGCTCTAGGCAACTTGCTAAAAGTTGGAATTTCTTCGAAAGTGTGACAAAAATCGTATCCCACCGAAAGGGTTATTCAAGTGATAAAGAGTAAATCTTTTATTATTCTAATGGTTAAGGCTTCATTCTCATTGATGTATATGATGAAATGTTCGTGAAAACCATTAGGATATCGGGAAATTGATGGTTTATTCAATATTTTAAAACTTATATATTGTACTCCTGGTTATGAAATTAATGTTGTGGATGTATATAACTTCCCATGCCACTATAAATACCCTTGTGTATATATATACAGTATATGACAATAGAAAGATACACATGTTTCTCATTTTTTCGCTTCCATGTTATAATACGTTATCAGCACGAATTGCTCTAAAAGAAAAAAAAAAGGACCGTCGACAGTTTACTATTGCAACTGCGCAAGATGAACTGTCGTCGTGTAGAGGATCCGAAAGTCGTTGCCTTACACGTTGGATACGTTAATTTTCATTATTTGACATCAGATCGTTGAGGCATCACAAAGAGATAAGTTTCTTCTTTCTAGTATAACTCAAGTGCAATTCCTTGTTCGGTGTTCATTTTTTCAACTTTTTTTTTTATTTGTCCTCCATTTATAAGGCGGGTCTTAGGAGTGTTAATTTGGGTAGCCTCTAAACCCTTGAAAAAAAAGCTCAAACTTGTTGTATCATCGATCAATGAAACATCAATTATAACTGATAAACATGAATCGGTTTCCTTACCATGTGATTTTTCAATGGTCCTAAAGCACCATGTGATTTTTACTACATACTTCGAAACCCCTGATTACAAAGGTATGATGCTTATTTGTGTGTCTTCACTTGAAAGAAAATGATTATAAAGTTGTTTAGTTAGCATATATTGTTGTGAAGAATAAGCGCTTACCTCCTAAAGAGGTTTAAATTGACAAGTTTATGAATTGAATCATACGTACATATCCCAAATGCAAACTAATAGTCCAGCGGACATATATGTTACTTCTTTTTTCTTAGTGTAGGGTTTTCCCATTGGGTTTTCCTACCAAAGGTTTGGAGCAAACACTACACTGTTTTTTCCTTCGTTTAGATTTTTCTCTGATAGAGTTTTCCAAGCAAGGAGCAGTTAGTGAGATAAATGAGACTTTGCAATGTTACTTGTGTAAGTTCGAAATGTTGCATGATTCAAGGGGAGTATAAACAATCAAGTGGCTAGATTTTTCCCAATGAGATTTTCCTATCAAAAGTACTAATGACCTATACGGGTATATATGAACTATTCACTTATTGTAGAATTACCTTATCATTGCTCTCCATGAAGCAATCTATTGCGGCAATTTTGTCTAATCATACAGAGATACTAGTGATCCATGAAGCTTACGTTCACTAGCTCAAGGAATGATTTATCAAAGGAGATAGAACAAAAATACATCTTACAAAAGTTTTGGTTTATATAAGATTTACAACAAGAGGGAGAGAATGTTGTTCAACAAGTTCGTTCAAGTGAGAAAGTTGCAGATTTATTCACCAAGGCGCTTCCAACAACAACCTTCCAGAAACTAGTACAAATGATTGGATTACGCATATTGAAAGACCTCAAATGATGCACTCAATCGGTGGAGTTAAACTACGCATTGTACTCTTTTTCCATTGGTCTAGATTTTATCCCACACTGGGTTTTCCTGTCAAGGTATTTAATGAGGCAATATACCCCAAGCATAGCTAAAGAACTGTGTACTCTTTTTCCCTTAATTGGTTCATTAGTCCAATAAGGTTTTTAATGGGACACATTCTTTAGTAATGTACATCAGGGGGGGTGTTATGAACTAATGTTGTGGATGTACATAACTTCCCATTCCCTTATAACTACCCTTGTGTATAAGGGTATATGACAATAGAAAGATACACATCTGTTTCTCCCTTTTATCTTCCATGTTATAATACTCCTTAACTTTTAAAAAATTTATTCCGTACACCAATTACTATAACAAATTATAATTCATCTCCTTCAAGTTTAATAATATTCTTGATATAAAGTCACACTTGTATCAGACCTCTTCTTTGAACTTATTTCAAGCTCCATGTAACTTAGTTCAATTCAATTCAACTAAGTTTATCAATTGCCAAGATTTAAATTAAAGATTATGCATAGCATTTACAAATTTTAATTATTCCAAAGTTCAATATCTTTTTCTTTTTTGAAGGCCCAAATTAGAAACCACCCAGAAGAGATCCAAGAGACTCTACTGCGTAGGCATATCATACTTCCAAGACTTGGTTACATTCCCATTTTCTAATCGCTCTTTCATATTTTTCTAACTTCTACAAGCAATCTTAAAGGGAGGTTTTAAAGAGATTTATAATGAATTTTAATATTAGTTTTACTAATAATCTTGGAAAAAATCTAGGTAAAATGTAAGTTTGGTTCAACTCTAATATTTAATGCATGTGATTGTGATTGAGTTGGTTCATATTGCAAAGTTTTTTTCCTCTAAATTTAAAAAAATTGTAATGAATATGCACGAGTTTATAGGATTTGTAGGAATATTTAAAGAGAGTTTTCCCAATAATCTTGAAGAGTAAAAAAAGTTGCAAGTGAGTTGTAAAGTGATGAGGCTTGCATATCATCGAAACCTATAATGAGTTGTATCCGAGTTGTTGCAATTAAGAGTGCCTTCAGAAACGATGTTGTTATCATAAAACAACAAAAGGTATTATTCAAAATATTGCAAAAGATCATCTTTTTTTTTAATAGAAAACTATAATAATAATGGAATTATAATTGTTTTTAGCCTTTTAGAGTCGCGTGCAAGTATTTGGAGCAAAACACCTTGACCCGAACTCTCCGAAGTAGTAGACTCCTTATTCTTTGTGTAGTGAACTGGTGATTACAAACAATCAGGCTCCCAGTAAAAAGGAACGGCCCATTACATATTTTCCTATACAGGCATGTGGCCCATAATACTTGGACCAGAACTTTACTGCTTCTTTTTTACAAAAACTTAAACTCCTAAAGTCCTAATGTTTGACTTGTTCAATAAAACTGAGTAACTTGGCCCTACATATTACATTGATTGGCCCATTGTAAATATCTCTCTGATATCATGTCGTGGCTCACTATAGTTAAAACTTACTCCCTCCGTCCCTTATTAAGTGTCCTTTTTTGTGATTATTTTTGTCCCAAAATTATGTCCTTTTTAACTACCATTCTAAGGTAATTTTCATTAATACCCCTAATATTTATTATGTTGTCAAATTGTAAAAGTATGAACACAATATTAATTAGGGGCAAAGTTGGGAAAACATTACTTTTTGCTGATTACAATGGTCAATAAATGATGTTTTCTTAATATGTGTGATTTGGTTAAAAATGACACTAAATTGGGGACGGAGGGAGTAAAAGTTAGGTCCTATTGTTTTTTGTTTGGCACTAGGTCCTACGTAGTATTGTGTTACACGAGAATTTTTTTTGTGAACTAAGTTTCATATATGAGATTGGGTGAGAGGAGTCGTTATTATTTACTTGAAAGGTTATTATTGTTTCATTAAAGGATCATTTATGACTACTAGAGGAGCCACTAATACCGAGTCTCATATGAAACAAGCTTTAGAGGAGTCGAGTGAGAGCCTGTGACCTTGAGGCTCGACGAGTTTCGAAACGAGCCCTATAATTGGCGAGCAGAGCTCGAGCCCTGAGCGGTTCCGGGCTCGAATCAACTCGACTCGACTCGTTTATAGTATTACACCCTTAAAACTGATTAGATTTCCTTCTCCAGTTCTTTGGTATACCCGATGTATATGTACACCAGGTGTTTTTTATAAAGTATTATAACATATATTACTAGTCATTTTATTGATGCCATACGGTCAGTGTATCAGAGACTTGGTGTGTAATGGAATTACATACCTTACTTTTGAAAAAACAGATACGATCACAGAAATCCCATCCGAGTGTTTTAGTTGGACAACAAAAAGCTAATGATACAAGAATCCTCCAAATGCTTCTACACCAATCGTGGACCAAACAAAAAGCCCAACATAAAAAGCCAACCACACTTATCAGTTACTCATCACTGATAAATCAGGATCAGTCATCAGACTCATCACCCAATCAGCACACAAATCTAGAAGCATCATCAGTCCTCACAAAACACGAGCAGAACACGCGCCTCAAATCTCAACCCTCCACGTACCCATTCATCCAACGGCTCTCCTTCCTAACCTAACTCCCACCACAAGCCCCTGCCCCCCTTTATATCCCCATCATCATCATCACCATCACCATTTCATTTCACTTCATCCACTCCACTCTCTCCCCTCACTCAAACAAACAAAACCCATTTCAAAATGCAGCTTCTTCGCGCATCTCCTGCACTATCTCTCATCACCCCATCAGCCGAACCCACCAATGCAACTTCCCCCACAAGCTTTTTACCTCTGACGAAAAAGGGTGGGCCCTCATTTGCTGTGTTTGCCTCCCCCGCTGAGTCAAACAGCCGCCCGTTGACTGGCGTCGTGTTTGAGCCTTTTGAAGAGGTTAAGAAGGAGATGTCTATGGTTCCTAATGTTCCTCAGGTTTCGCTTGCTAGACAGAAGTTCACTGATGACTCTGAGTCTGCCATTAATGAGCAAATCAAGTTCGTTCCTTCGTTCCCCCTTTTTCCTTTTCTTTTTTTTTTGGTTTTGTCATTTTATCGTGAATTGTTCATTTTTAGTATTTGTTTTGTTTTTTTTGCTGTTTATGGTTTAGTTCAATTGTGGATTATTATCTATTTATGGAAAGTCTGTTTTATTTGTTGTATTAATTACATGGGTTTTGTCATTTTTTGGTGTACCTGGTTAGTTTGTTTGCTGTGATAATTCATTTGAGATATGTATAAATTTTTTTTTTGGTTTTTGAGATTAGTAATTAAGGGTGTGTTTTGTTCCTTTGTAAGAAACTCAATTTAACCGAGAAAAAAAAAAGAAACTAAATTGAAAAATATTGAAGGGAAAAAATAATAATTGTGAACGTAGTTAAAATTCAACAAGTCTTTGGTATGTCGGTATAATCTTACACCGGCTGAATTTCGTGATTTATATTAAATGACATTTACACCGGGAGTATATAAGAATTATTAATGGTTAAAATTATCACCAAAATTGAACTGAACTAGAAAAAATTGCAAGGTTACACTATAGATGAGTAAAACACGGCCCGAGTGAATATAATATTCTGTTTTATTTATTTGATTTGATTGATGGGAAGTTGCATTTTGCAGTGTGGAGTACAACGTGTCATACGTGTATCATGCAATGTATGCTTACTTTGACAGAGACAACGTTGCACTCAAGGGCCTTGCTAAGTAATTGTCCCCTACCTACCATAATTCATTTCCCAACTATTATTCTGATGACTTTATTAACTAAAATGGGATTTGTTTTCGATTGTTGATATTATCAGATTCTTTAAGGAGTCTAGTGAAGAAGAGAGAGAACATGCTGAGAAATTGATGGAATATCAGGTATTAGGAAAGGGAAAACTTACTGTTAAATTTACGGTGAGAGGTTACCAGATTATGATAGTGGGTTTTGATTTTACTGTTGTGATTGTATTTCAGAACAAGCGAGGTGGGAAGGTGAAGCTGCAGTCAATTTTGATGCCTCTTTCGGAGTTTGATCATGCCGAGAAAGGCGATGCTCTGTATGGTGTGTTTACTGACTTGTGAATTGTGTTAGTATTTCCTAGGTTGTGCTGTGTGCAAGATTGTGTTGGTGTTATTTGTTTGTTTTTGCAATGTAGTCCTGTCATCCTGTGTCAACTAGTCAATGTACTTGAGTTTTTAATTGAGAATATGACTATTTCGGTTTGATCAGTCGTGCGTGAACATGTGTTGTCAATTGAGGTTGTAGTTTTGAATTTGATGCTGTTTTGAGGTGATATTGTTGTCTTGTTGATGAGAGATTGAGAGGAAATCAGGAAAGTGGAGGTGCATTATGCATTTATAAATCATTTGTGCCCACTTGTCAATTGAATGCTACTAGTTTGAGAGTACTAAATACAGTTTAAGAATCTTATGTCCTCGGAAAGCACCTGTATTATTGAATATCATCAGAGTATGTGGTTGTTTGGGGATCTAGATGTTGATAATTGACTGTGTTGATGGCTGATTAAATTTATAGTTTCTATGCTGGGTCAAATCTTGTTATTTGGAGTCCTGTTGGTAGATCAGGGATCAGTGCAGCTAGCAGCATCTTTGTCTACTGTTTACATGGACAACGTAATGGCTCTCAGTAAACTAATTTGTGGAATTTGGCTTAGCATCAAATTTTCAATTATGATGAATTTCTGACACATGTCATATGTGGATATAGCATTCTCGTTTAACTTCAGACTCAATGTTTGCAGTACTCTCATACTTCTGTTAGGGTTAGAGTAGACACTATGTATATGCATATCAGCTGATTTCTCTGTTCCTGATGTTGCCATGTTGACTTGAGGACTGTCAGTGTACGACATAGTCTATAGGTTCCTAATTGTTCATTTTTCTGCAAAATAAGGTTCAACCAATGTTCAGTCCTACGATATAGTATACTTTATGAAAAGTTTTCCTTACATGTTGAAATTTGTTGTTGGAATGCAGCTATGGAGCTTGCACTGTCATTGGAGAAGCTCACCAATGAAAAGCTTTTGACCTTGCATCATGTAAGTTGGCTGCTAGCATTCCTTTTGTTGTTCTATTTATACCATCCTTTCGCAGCTCTACAATTATATGTGTCTAGCTGTGTTAGTATTCTTTGGTGGAGGTCCTATTCTAACGATGTCCTCTCTGGATAAACAGGTAGCCGAGAAAAATAATGATGTGCAATTGCAAGAATTTGTTGAGGGCGAGTTCCTTACCGAGCAGGTAAGCTCAGTAATTGATGTGGAAAAAGATGATATTGACATTAGTGGTTTGTGAACTCATTTCACTATCGCCCTGCAGGTAGAAGCCATAAAGAAAATCTCAGAGTATGTTGCTCAGCTAAGGAGAGTGGGAAAGGGACATGGTAAGTATTCATTTTACTTCACACCTTTGCGGATGTTCCTGATTGTTGACTATTAAAAAAAAAACTGTTTGTCTTTGTTTATCATCGAGCTCTTAATTGTGATACTGATACAATGCTCTATGGTTGTATTCAGGTGTATGGCACTTTGACCAGATGCTACTCCGTGAAGGAGATGCTGCTGTTGCATAAGATTGAAACTGGGCAGGAGCCGCAGGACTTTGGTAGTGGGTAGATAATTTTGAACATTATTGTCGCTGCACAGCCAGTGATGATTTCAAACTCGGAAAAGCTTGTAGTGTTGATTATTGTTACATGGATTTGAAAACCTTTAATTAGTCGATTTAGCTAGAAAATCTGAGTTAGGAAGTTGATTCGGTGGCTTATTATGATATTTGAACTCTATAATTCTGGAATGAAATGGAGGCTCTCATTGCATCGTTGAAGTGTAGCCACTAGCCAGTGTCGAGTCAGACTCACACAATCACACTCACTTCGATTACGAACATGGGTCATCTCCAATGAGTAAATCCTAAAACGACGCCTCAGTCACCTAATGTACTAATGCAACGACGTCACAAACTCACAATTATCTTCAGAAGAATCAAACACAGGAGGCTGCCAATAGTAATTAAGTGACCTATTCCTGTTAGTCATCTTTGCGAATGAAGCTCTATCGTTATCTTTTTCCAAGGGAAAGGCTCAATCGATTTTTAAGGCATTAGTTAGAGCGCTTGGATCCTCTCCAATCAAGGCAAATTTCCAGTTTTACTTTCAAGCCTTTTGATTGGTTGCTTTTGTTTTTCTTTTTATTTTTCTTTTTATTTTTCCAAAACACCCTCCTATTTTCTTGCAAAATACCAACGTAGGTGAGCAACTGGAATTTATCTGTTATCCTCTCAACTGGAGAGGATCTTGACTCTTAGTTAGAGACTTTTTCAAAATAAAGATAAAAATTCCAGTATATGGACGGTCTTCATTTTTGCCAATTTGAAGGCGAGTATCTATCTTTGTCCTCAGACCTCTCAGTAGCTGACAACCAGTGCCCATAGCTCTATTTTGCACTGGATCGACCACTCTAAGATGGGGATCAAAGGGCGCAAGTCCCAGTTCTGACTTTGGCCCGCTACGACATTACGTGCTGCAAAGTTGTGAATCTGGTTCAGTGGAAATGAAAGGGCATTATTCGAAAGTATATTTAATTTTTGACCACCGAATTATGTGAACGCAAAGAGCTAGTCAATCATAATCATGGCAAGACATCCGCTAATATTCTTGTTGTCTCTAAGGAAAAATCTACCCTCTTCTCCAGTAGGTGGACATTGTCCAACCTTGTGTGCCTAAATAAGGTGTTTTCAGCAGCCAACAGATGGATACTAATTTTATGTCCCAGCGGAAACTGCAGCGACAACGACAAAATCACATAAGCTGTCAGTTGTGACTTGTGAGACAGACTCACTAGCTGCTTGCTTGTACAGTTGTACTCATCAACCCCTCAAGCTGACATAATCTGCTTCCTGAAAAGAGTTTACTAACCGGCAAGCTCAATCAGATTCAGATTTCTGACTGAATCCTCAATCCTCTATTCAAGCTATGTAGCACAACTTACTCGTTTCACGAGGTCCAATGCATACAAATAATTGGAAGAAATAAGCAGGTCTATGAAATGAAAATGTCATTTCCATTTTCCATCCTGGTTAACCAGTAAAAGAAACCCAGACACTTCAGATTCTTGATTGTTGATCAGAATTCAGAAGCACCCTTGTGAAAGCAGACACTTTCGGAAGGCATTTACTTGTTGGTTCTTTTACCTGAAATCATCAAGCAAAGGCTACATAATATCATGCTGCAACTGCAAGAAGTGCACAACATGCTAGGAGATGTTTATATCCATACAAAGAAATACAAATACTAGAACTTCCAACTGTCTCTTATCAATATCAGGGACGTGCTATTAACAGTATACAAATTATCACTCATGTACAAAAACTAAGATGCCGGAAGAATCAAAGTGGAGGCCTGAATATGTCTTCCAATCTGCTTTGTATTGAGAAGAAGAAAAAAAGAAAATAAACAAGAAAAAATTTCTCCTAACTGCTACTTGGTCTGAGCAGCATTCTGAGCCGTGCAACTACACAAGTGAAGTGTGGTGTTACTGATGAAACAAAGAACGAGACCCTAAGGCATTTACCTAACAATTGGACCTCATTTTTCTGGAGATGGGGCTGTTTCTGGTTGCTAGTCTGAGGCGAATATTCTATCAATAACAAACTTCTAAAGAGGGTTCGCTTATTTCTCCTCTCTTGGTTCAGAGCTAGGCTTTGAAGTGGTTTCACTTCGATTGTTGTCTTGCATCTCCAGCAGTTTCTGAACCTCTTCGTTGCTTTCTTGTGGTGCCGCACTTTCTACAGCCTTAGGTTTACTACTTACAGACTGCTGATACAATACACCGCCCAGCATACAGATAAGGAGCCCCACTGTTCCAACAAATGTCGAATGTTTATCCCATATAACAAGGTTGATGACCACTGTTAGTAACTTGTTGACAATGCCCAAAACAGTAAAACCTGTAGCGGAGATTGCCTTCCTACAAGAGAACCCAAAGAAAGAAATCGAAAGTCCAAATAAACACGACAGACCCACCGGTAAAATGACGCTAAATGAATACCAATCTGTCTCGTCAGTTATTTCATGCTTTATCTTCTTCAATTCTCCCATTATCAGAAGCTCTAAAGGAAACAGAAGGAGAGCCTCAAGATTGTTGTACAAGACTAACCCCCATGTATTTAGTCCAATAGTCATAACCACATGCTTTATGTAAACAAAATCTATGGTCATGCTAATAAGGTAAGCTAAAGCCCAGGTGTAAGCCATTACTGAGAACTGATAATCAGTCATCACATAAATGACACTTCCACCAAATATTGTGGCAAGGGAAGCCCATGTCTTGAGAGTAGGCCATGGCTGATGCAAAAAGAGCGATTCACCCATTGCAACAAAAATGGGGACGACCGAGCGAAAGACAATGAATGTGTCCACGTTGGCATGGAGGAGCAGCTCGCTGTTGGTAAAAAGAGAGAGATAGAAGATAAAAGCTGCTGGAAGGAACTTCCACATAGTCAAAAAATCTAAGCGGTCATGTTCTACCCACTTAAACCTCCCACAAGCAAACACCCCAGCTGCACTCGTGAAATATTGCAATGCAGTGAGAGCACCAGGATACGGAAATTTCATGATAGCCCATTTGTTAATGATAGAGAGTAAAGATGCTGATAGGCAATATCCAGCAGCAACTCCGTATACTGATACCTGCTGAAGCAAGGTAGTGTACCATATTGCTTGAATTTTGGAAGAGGAGGATGCATTGCTATCAGTACTCTTAGTCTTCTCTGAGGCATTTGGATTCTCAACGTCTGGCGACATCTGAACAAACAAAAGGAGACCCACAAAAATTTAAGCCGAGAAGAGAAGAAGAAAAAAAGTAACATCCTTCTAGTCGAAACCGGTAAAGATAACTGATATCTCAAGATTCAAATCCATCAATATTGGGGTTAACAAACTCAATATTGTCTCTTTTAATGATCACCAAATGAATACAATTTACACAATCTCCAAAAAAGGCAGATCTGGAGTACAATATAACCATGACGACATCTAAAATATCAAAAAGTTACATACACACAAGGTGACCCATGGAATCTTCTGACATTATGTAGGGGGTTGCTTGCAGAAAAATAAAGCATGACGATCAGATAGGTAAAAAAAATTTAAGAAAATGGAAGTGCAGTTTATTTTCAACATTTGATACATACATATGGAGTAAAACAAAGACGTATGGGGTATAAGATAAGAAGAAAAGAATAGCAGCGAAGTCAACGAGAGATTTTAAAGCCAAGATTCATGTAGGTATTACGCTATCCAAAAGAATATGGAAAACCTTTTTCCACTATCTTCCCAAATAAGATGCACCATATTCCTTTTTTCTTTAGCTTCCTTACACATCAATCAGCCTACCCCCCCTCCCCCCCCC
>ONZK01002887.1:98049-114070 GCA_900322385.1 Pharnaceum exiguum
TTTGACTTTTGGAAGTGTTTTTTAATTCAAATAAAATAAAATAAAACTAGCATAATGATGATGGGGAACAGTTGGGTGTGTGCGGTGACTCACTTCGTTCCTTGTTTTTAAAAAAACAATCTACTCTATGCTGTTTCTATAGCTTTTAGATTCCTTCCAAGTTCCAACAAGTAATAACTGGAATTCCAGTTCTTACAAACCTCTCCAAAAATAAAACTCTCAAACCTAAAGAGCCAAAGGAGGGAACACAGAAAAATGATTTTGCTTTTCTGATTACCCATTAGTAAAGGACACACCCATAAAGAATGAATAGATAATAACAAAGCATCCCTATTTCATGATATATGTATGACGAATAAATCGCAAACTTCCTGAATAAGCAATTCATTTTTACTTCCAAGCTAGGTTATGTACTACCACATTATCATTTGCAACGAAATTTCTGGAAAAGCACAAAAAGATGGCATGCATGTGGGTATTAAAGTAGATTTTGGGATCCAGATACCAGACTTTAGAACCACACATTTAATATTCTGAAGACATCACTCTTTAGTTGTCATTATGACATAAACATCACAAGCCTACTATCGGTAACGCCTAAGAGCGAGTAATGGCCCCGACTAAGCCTCTAGCAATAACCACAATCATATATACGCACAAAGTGAAACTGCTGAAGCGTGGAGTCTAAACTACCCATATCTATAAGGAAAACTTCCTAAAAATCTACACATATCACATGCAGAAGTTCAAAGTTAACCAAAACACCATCCCTTAAATTTTTTTTGAACAAACACCCTTGCTGAAGACCGACTGAGCAGGAGCAAACACATCACCCCATCAAAAACTGCTCTAGTTTCTTATCCCTCGCAAGCAATATGATTATATTGAAAGGAAAAAAAAGGAACAAAAAAGGCACAACTATACATCTAACATGTTCAATCACTGAACTTTTGCTCAACTACGAAACAGCGTCCAACCTTACGTTTCTTTCTGGTTGCATATAAAACTAGTTGCAGAACCTACATGCTCAAGACAGGTGGTCAGCCCGCCGATGGCATGAAGGATGTTCACAAAAATGAAGAGGATTTAAATGCCGATGGCATATAGGTCCGACTATGGTCATTTTATATGCCATTCCGGTATTCCCACACATAGTGAGGGTTCTGATCTTTCGTCCTCATTTTTCCAACTAGTCAGTTCAGTTGCGGTGGAATTTTCTTTACAATTACTAACTACAATTTTCTCTATAATTTGCCCGTGCAGCATCTAGTCTAGTCTATTATTCACAAATCACCAAAGTCTAACACACAACAACACAATGTACTTATTTAATCACTTTAATCGAAACCAACATTTTTGGGAGACGCACCAACAATACATCAGTAAATGAAATAAACAAAATTGAACACCACCGATACCATTAGGCACCAACACCAGCTACAAATAAAATTACACTTTAAATGACATAACAATCGATTGCTCAAACAAAGGATTTAATTTCTAAACAGGTATTCAAATCAATTAATAATAAGTTAATACCTTCAAACGAAATCAGCTGAGGTTGAGGAGTGTGCGAGTGGAACTTAACTTCCGGCCTGTCGCCGTCGGTCTGCTGGGGGCCCACTGCTCACTGTTGTGTTGATTGTTGAGGAAAGAGAGAGAGAGAGAGAGAGAGAGGATGAGTAAGATGTGAGTGTGTAGTCAGTCAGTGAGTCGTGTTATTTTGAGTGTGCTGGAGAGAATGAGAGAGCGAGTCTCTGGGTGAATCGCATTTTTATTCCTCACTCTTTTGGTCGTTGCTTTCAGCTTAGATAAAGGGCCAGAGGGATATCGCCTTACCAAGTTACCAAGGCCCGAATTTGTGGGCTGGATCCGGTATTGGGAGGTGGGACACTGTTTGACTATCGTCTTGTCTTGCGAATTACATAAAGAGTGTATGGTTAATTATGATCAATTATTACAACTTGTACTAATATTAATCCTGAAAAAAATATGTGTGAACCTGTTTATGTGTTAAACCGGACTTTAATGACCAACGATAAGTCATTAATCAACATTTTCTAATATTAATGACCTCGTTTAATATTGGGATTATAAAATAAACTAATTTCTCAACTATACCTGTTACATTGACAATAAGACTATAACTATGGTTAATATTTTTGGACAATAATAGCGCTATAGAACCAGTTTTTCATTTCCGATACTCTCGAAAATGGTGATTATTACATGGTTTCATAGCCCATTGTTTAGTGGATTTAGCTATATAAAAAAAATGAGTTAGGGTGTGTTTTGGTCGGCTAAAAATATATGAACTGAAACTGAACTGAACTGAAAAAAACTGAAAAAAACTAAACTGAACTGAAGAAAACTGAACTGAATTGAAAAACACTGAATGTAGTTAAACACTATAACTATAAATGAAAAAAACTGAAAAACGCTGAACTGAACTGAACTGAACTGAAAAAAACTGAACTGTAGTAGTACCGACGAACAAAACACAGTCTTAGGAAGTTGACTTGGTGCCCTTAGCATCATTTTTTCTTATAAAGAAATGTACGGGGTCGATAAGAATAGAGTCCCAAACTTTAAGGGTTGAAGGTGTGTTACATAACACTTGAGTATCTCTCTTTTCTCGATATCCATGCATAATTAAAGTTCCTTAGTCCATTTGTTTGTTAACATTTTTTTTTGTGCTTTTAAAATGAAAAGGAGTTACTATATTCATTTAAATACTCCTCCTCCAAGCTCTTATCTTCTAAAGAAAAGTGGTGTAATCTAATTAAGTGATGAGAATTTTACTTCTTTTTTTAAAGCAAAAGAAAATTACATGCTCTAATTTTCTAATATGTAAATTATTAGCTACCTATAACAAGCAGACACGGCTCGGGCAATGAGGCCAACAAGAGCACCCTTCGGCCTCATAACACGAGCAATCTTATTCAAAGTCTTTCTAAGTTTAATATTACTTGATAAGCATGTTTTACACAACTCGTTTTCACAAATTCTCTCAAATACAAGAGAAATCTTGAAAGAATATATAACGCCTTCTTAAAAGCAGGCCGTACAATTTTGATTCAAACTAATCTTGAAGCGATGCCAAGCCATGTGAGGCAAAGGTTTCCTCTTCCTTAAGATATTATGAGTCAATTAGATTCGATTAATAATAGTAAAAATGATTGCGTGAGGTTCTATATGTCAACCGAAAAAAAATTGATGGTATGCGGTTGAGAAGAGCAAAGGATGTGAATAAAACCTTTATAGGAAAACTTGGTTGGAAACTTTTGTTTGGTAAAGATAGTCTCTGATGTAAAACTCTATGTTCTAAATACTTAAGAGGTGCGGACTTTTTTCGCTATGTATGTGAGCAGAATGACTCGTTGATTTGGAAACAAATAATGTCTCAACGTGATTTTTTTACGAAAAGGCATACGTTGGAAGATTGGCAATGAGAATTTTGTTTCTTTTTGGAAAGATAATTGGGTTTTGTAGGAACCTATAACTTCTTACTTGAACATTTCTGTAATGATTTGGAGAGTCCCAACATTTTAGTCTCTGGTGCTATTCTTCCTAATAAAACCTCAAATATTGAAGTTTTATCCAAATTTGTTCCCCCTTGTATTGTGGAACTGATTTTAGGTATTCCGATTAATGACATTGCTGACACTTTTGTTGGGGCCTAACTTCATACGGTGATCACTCAGTAAAACTGCTACTTAGCTTGTTAGATATAATAAAATTCGGAAACCTCCAAAATTGTACTAAATATCAACTTCAGCTTTGATCTGGTGATGTCCATAACATTCTTGGATCCCCAACAGCAGCACTAGGTCCAACGACATTCTTGCACTTGTTGATACCCATAACAACATTCTTGGATCCTCAACAGCAGCACTAGTGAAGTTAGCCCTTGACCAATTCTTGGACCAGTGGCATGACGTTCATCACATTAGTCATTGATTGTCCAAATCTCCCAGCCAATAACAGCATTCTTATCAAGCCTTCCTAGTTGCCCTGATTGAAAAATCAATAAGATAAAGTAGTTACCTTAAGTAGGATCTGGAAATCGTACATCGTAAATTAATTCCATCAATCACTTACTTTGAAGCCAAGACGATTGTGGGAGGGTTCGAACACCATCCACAACATTCCCTAAATAGAAAAAATAGGGATAGCTCACTACGATATGATCTGGGTCCAAAATTAATATGTTATGAGGATTCCATACAATAGAGAAGAGAGAATATTATATCTTTAAGAGTGGGAAATGGTGAGATGTCTACTACCAACTTTCCTTTTGTTTGCTGCAAATTCTAAATACTTTTAACAATTGGGTTGAGCGGGCTTTGTAATGTTCGTTTTCTCTCGAAGTGGGGTTGAGTGGGCGTTGGAATGCGTGTTAACTTCTTGAAGCACGTCTCTTGAAACCTATTAACCGTATATGATAAATAATATACAGTATCGTATAATATACGATATATTTCATAATATATTACATCTTATATATTGTTTAGATCAGAAGAACATATTAATCGCTCAAGGTCCATATCTTATATTACCAAACTTTAGATCAGGAGAACTAAGAAGGCTTCGTAAGAATGTCAAGTTATCTACCTTCCCTAGGAGATTTGGACAATCAATGACTAATGTGATGGACGTCATGACCGCTGATCCAAAAAATTGGTTCGGGGCTTATTTTAACTAGTGTATATAAGTGAACAATATGACATGCGTGAACTCTACACTTTTCTTAGAGGGGCAATTGTAGCCAATGGAGAAAGGATGAAACAAATGTTGGAAATAATAAGGAGAAAGATGCATACACTTGAGAACAAAAACTCTTGGAGTTTTGGTTTCTCCTCCATGGAGGAAACAGATGATATCAGCAATTCTCGAGCTCTATACATTTCTCAAAAGTAATACAAGGAATGGGCCAACATATCCATTTATGATCGCTTGGTGAGGTAAAGAGTAATTCTGCCCTTGATGAGGAGTATGTTTGTAGGTCTCGATATTTTTTTTTTTAAGGTTGTTTCCCTCCGCCGAAAAATGGTATCAAATTTTTTGGTAATCCCTTGTGTAGGTGCCGACGCAATATGTTTTTTCATGAAAGATCCTTTTTTTTTCCCAACCATGAACTTTTTAATGGGAAAAACCATCATGGCTGATCAACAAGAGGCTCATGTGTATAATTGAAGAGAAAGAAAAACAATCTTGTTTTATATAATGGTTCAATGTGTTCCCGTTGATGTCATTGGGTTGCATGCACTTGAATGATTGCAAGTTGCAACCAATGGGAGAAATTTGCTAGTGTATCTTGAATTTGCACTACTAAACAAAAAGGAAAAAAATAGCACATCATACTATAGGTCTTGTTAAGGTAGTACTGTCGTTTGTTTTTTTCTTTTAAATGATTTTATATAAGGATGCGAAACTGTTAGAATATGTCCTTACATATATTTTACCATCGCAGTTTGTTAAAGTTGTATGTTGAAGTGGTGAATAGTTGTCCCACATTGTTGTATGTAGAGGCTTAGAGATATTTATAAGTGAGTGTGCCCTCTATCAAGTGCCAATTGGTTTTGATTGGATCTTACAAGCTTATATCACCTCTCCGTGGGCTGAGTTTAACATGGTATTAGAGTGGGTCGGTCATGGGCCCCTCTCCTAAAGACATGCAGTCCACTCGAAAGGTCCCATGCATAACACCCGTACAGGCAGAGATAGAGGCTTAGGGCTTGCCTGGATTGTAGGGAATAAGGGAGTAAAATTTACTGGAATAATGAATACAACCCATTTCAATAGTTTGGCAACCCACTAATTATCTCTCCTGTAGTTATTCCTCCTCAAAGGGCAGTAATTGTCCCTCCCCCTCATCCCAGTGTAATCAATCCCATTCCACTTCCACTCCCTTTCTCTCTCCTTCCTGCAATCCCCCCTCCCCTAACTGAAAATCTCCATCTCCCTGAATCCTCTGTCCATCCAAACTGAAATAATTAATACTCCAGTAATGCTTCCTGCTGCAATGATTCCATAAGTAATTCATTACTCCTGATTCATTCCCCCTAAATCATTTCAGACAATCCAGGCATATCCTTAGAGATATTTATAGGTGAGTATGTCCTTCCCATTACCAATTGGTTTCGGTTTTGGCTTACCCCGATTTTTTAAGTCGCGAGACTGTTTCCGGATCGATCTCACTTTTCTCTTCTCATTTCGACGTATCAGCTAGCCCGCCTCTTCCCCCTTCCCCTCTCCCTCTTCAACTCACTTCACCCCACAGCAGCCCTTAGCAGCAACAACAACAACAATCTGAGTGTATCCCAACTAGATGGGGGTGCTCGGGGTCGGGATGTACGCAACCATAACCCCAGCAGCCCTTAGCCCGCAGCCATATTCCCATTCCCCTCTTCCTCTTCTTTTCTCTTCATGCACTATCTACAATATAACTGACTGATCAACACAACCTCAATATCTTACTCATCACAATCACTGCTGCTCAAGTTTCGTTTCGGTGCTGACCATTCGCTGCTGCCACGGCCTCCTCTCCCTCAACTCCGGCCATCTATTTTCCCATCAAAATCCCATAATTAAGGTAAATAATCACTCATCACTCCCTCTGTCTCCCTCTTTCTAATTCAGAATGCTTGATGCCCTAAAAATACACCACTCCCCTGTTTATGTTTATGGGTTTTCAAATGAATTCATACAAATTTGAATGGGATTTATGTTATTACTTAATCTTATTCTACTAGTTCTATTATGTATCAGTTTTTGGGTGTTGATTAAATAAACAAAATGGTAATTAGTGAAAAAAGAAAAAACGAACTGGGTATATATAAAACCGAATTGTTGTAGTGTATGAGTGGTGAAGTTGGGGTGTGATGATTTATTGATGTATTTTTTTGTGTTAGTCCATTGTGAGGAAAATGACATGCTAGTGTACTGTACGTATTGTTGTCATGGTGTAAGATGAACAGGGTATCTGTATCTTTAACCCTTTGACGTCTAGTTTGTTTTATTCATTAATTTGATTTATGTCCTTGGTTACGATCGAATGAAATGAGCTAAACTGAACTGAATTTTTCGAAGTTGTAGAGAACATGCCAAGAAAAAAAACAAATTGAATTTTTATATAATACCGTTGATGACATTTGGCTTCATGCACTGGAAATTAAAGATTGTGTCTTGATAGGATTGGCTCATTGTGGACTGATTTATTTATGAATTTATGGTGAGGGAGGGAAAGAGGGGGATGTTTGGTAGTATTTGAAATTAAATTTTTTATCTTTTACCTTTTGAAATCTAGTTTATATCCAGTAATTTGGTTTATGCCCTTGGATAGGAATCATGGTATCGGGACTGGATGGAAGTTCCAGTGAAAACTTGGACACTCTGCCACTTAAGTATTGGTTGCGAAAACATGGGAATGAGAAAAAAAAGAGGAAGAAGGTTGAGGAGTCTGTTGTGGGGGATGGCATCCTTAAGCATTGGTTGTGTAAGCATGGAATTAGGGAGCAGAAGAGGAAGAAGGTTCTGGAGTCTATAGTGGAAGATGACGGCCGTAAGCATTGGTTGCGAAGGCATGGAAATGTGGAGGAGAAGAGAAAGGAAGTTCAGGTGTCTGTTGCTCGAAGGTGAGATGAGATGGAGCCTGATATATTAGTTCGTACTATGAATCGTTTTCGTCCGCTTGAGCTTCTGTTTAGCGGGTTTGCTTTTTGTTGTAGATCATGGTTCTCAGCCATGCTGGATTCATTGTTTCCACCTCGGGTGCTGGACTTGAGTTGTATTGGTATTGACTACGGTGATGATGTGCGTGTAAGGTATAGTAATATGCTTTATCGGCACCTACAGCGCCACCAGGTAGCAACAAGCTACTCTGTACTTATCCTCCCCCTCAATCAATTTTATCAATATTATCCTTATCATCGCCTCGCTCAAAGGTATCATTGCTTATTATCTAAACTAATCACTTTTATTACTCTCTCTTAATAATGTTTTTCTTTTTTTCTCTTATACTCTGTATTTGCTTCTCCGATCCTATTGTCCCACCTATATGGTGCTGTATCACTGTATGTGTAATTCTTCCTAATACTTAAAGTAGCGATATTCGTTTATTGGAGTGATTAAGGCTTAATACCATGCCTGCTACAGTTTTGCCAAGGGGGATCGGAGAGGGCGAATAATTACAAATATATTTTTGCTTACCTGACTTGTGAGGATGGCTCAAACTAAAATTTTGTTTCCTTGTGCTCGGGTGTTCATGTGGCATGAGTGTAGAGCATTGCAAATATTGGATACAAACCTATAAATATATTCTTTCTAGTTCTTAAATTCAGTACTGGAAATAATTGACATAATTGAACAAGATAAATGGTTATTTACCTGTTCTTTTGCCTAAACTAGCTAGCATTAACCCCTAATACCTTAATGTATGCAAGGTAAGTGACTGATTGAGGCTTCACATGTTTGGAAGAAGCAGATTACTCGTCAATTTTCCCATAAATTGTCATTTTTGTCACTATTATGTGATGCTCACACTCTGCTTCATCGATCACCCCATCCCCACCCAACCAAGCAAAAAAGAGAGAGGCGAAATGATGGTTTTGATATACGACTATGTTCCCTATGTTCCTTATGTTCAACTTGAATGAATAGGCGACTCGATCAAATCATATTGCGGTATTACCACGCCAGCTATTATATCTAAAGTAGTCAACCTGTTTACAAACTGGGATATGTGCTGCTTTTGTTCAGAAACCCTTAAAGGGAATAACATATCTTAAGAATTCGTTCTTTCCTTTCACTCTATCTACAATGTGATTGTTGATAATGCAGATTGCCTTCGATCAAGTGCATCATTTTCCACAAGTACCTGCGTTTGTTTCATTTCCTGAATGCTGCTGGATGTTGGAAGCTGTTGGAGGATGTGCGTGGAGTTCGTTGTTCTGAATCAAGCGTAGTGTTGCTTACCCGCTACTGTAATCAGATTCGTAGATTGGAGTTCACCAGTGGAGTAGTAGGAGATAAAGAAGCTTCCCTGATTGCTGATAACTTTCCTCAACTTACACATTTAAGTATTCAGTATTGTTGTTTGCTAGATGATGTTCTATCTATAATTTTACGAGGTCAAAGGAAACTCATTTGCCTTGATACTCGGCATGCTTTTCTCCGTGACAAAGAGGATTATGAGAAGAAGAAATGGAATAATCATCATTTCGGAGCAGCCATGGAGTGGGATGATGGAGTATTTGCCAATGCCTGCATCAAGAAAATATTAAAATGTGAGAGACGTAATTGCTCTGATGATAAGTGTATGAGTGTCTATCCTACTTTGCAACCAACGGTGAATTTTTATGAACGACTACTTTCCTTTATGAAGGGAACTTTTAAAGACAGCGTGGGTGAACCATTACTTGCTGAGCGTCGTCGCGCCGCCTCTTAGATTTCTACTTCTAGTTTTGCAGAAGCATGATGTTGGGAGATAATGTTCATAATGTTTTCTTTTCTTGGTGGTCATCATGGTGCACCTATTCATCTAGTGTGTTATGTGTAATAATATAATCGTGCTGCTCTTTACATCACCTCTGAGTCTCTGATCTAGTATTCCAAGATCGAGCCAAACACGCAAAAAAAGGACTTCACTATAACAAAGATAAATGATTTGGAATTGTCAACCCCTTAGATGTTTGGACAACGCATCGGACATGATTTTATATTAGAAGATTCGATCTGTCAAATGGGTTATTTGGGTTGGGTTTGCTTTTATTCAAGTTATGTTCGATTCAGGATAACCGTAATCTTTGCCAATTGGGTAACGGTGAGTTGGGAGTCAAGTGAGTTTCATGTTCTCGTATTTAACTTAATTTGTTGTCATTTCAACAAAGGTGTATGCTCTTTAGCCGCATAAGTAACCTTTTACCTGAAAATAGTTTTTTGGCTCATGTGAAAAGTCGGGCAATTTGTGATGATTCTGAAAAATATGTTAACTTGGGATTATTTTGGTATAATGACCCAACTTGGGATTATTCCCAACAATTTTGGCTTAAAAAAATGCATTAGGTGATATGTACAATGATTCCTCGTACAAGGTGTACCATACAAATAGCCGCGGTTAGTTGTAGACCTGTAGGTGCAAATAGCAATGAGGTATAGAAAAGCGGAGATTGCTAGGTTGACCGAGCAGGTTATTAACCCAATAGTACAAAACACACTTATCTCTCTAAACTTAATAAACTATCCCTATTTATTTTTAAAAAAGAGATAGACACAAAAATATGTGGATTATTGACCCCAAGAGCTCGTTTGGTATTGGGGATAGGAGGGATTGGGATTGTTTAATGGGATTGGGATTAGTTAAAAGGGATTGGGATAGGGATATAGTTATCCCATGTTTGTTATGTGGGATAGGGATAAGAAAATACAAGGGATTAATAATCCCCCTCATAATACCTGCTTCTCCCTGAGATAAAAATGTAGGGATTAGAAGCTAAATAATCCCCATCCCCATCCCTCTTTTAGTCCATATCCCTACAACCAAATATGGGATTAGTAAAAAATGGGATTACAATCCTAATCCCATCTCACTAATCCCCAATACCAAACCAGCCCGTCTTCCGTGCACCGGGTGTATATATACACCCTGTGCCACGTCAGAGACATTAGTCATATAAAAGATTTCACTAGTCATATTACTACTAGTCATTAGTCAGTAGTCATATAAAAATACCCACTAGTCATTAGTCACATAAAAATGTCCATTAGTCATCAATGTTAATTTTTTTAATTAAAACGATGACGTGGCACAGTGTGTATATATACACCCGGTGCACAGAAGACTTAGAGATACCACACAAGCTGCAAGGGTCATACAATTTTTTCCTAGAAAAGTTCCATAAAAAAATAAATACTGAAAAAGAAATCTATTTGCCTGGCCGGTACTTTATCACCCCCGCTCACTCATCTCAGCTCAACACCGTATGACCGTAGGCCGAACCCTAATTCAAGTTATTAAAGCCGTAAGTATTTCTAAACAATGCTTCTTCTTTTTACTACGTAGTGTTTATTATTTCATCATTGCTCTGCTGTTGTTTAGTTTTCGTCGTAGTAGTACGTAGTTTATTAGCAATTTTGATGATGGATGTTCGATTTAGTCCCAAAAAGTTAAAAGGGCATGCACAACACATACACGTGCATCCACCAGCACGGCAACACAAACAAGTGAACAACCGTTACTATATATAATTGAAGAGGAAGAAAAAAATCTTGCTTGTTTGTTTTATATAATGGATTAATGTCGTTAGTTCCCGTTGATGCCATTCGGCTAGCTACATGCACTTGAATGATTGTAACTAATGGGTGAAATCTGCTAGAATGTATCTTAAATTTGGAAGATTTTTCATCTTTTATTAACCCTTTGACGGCGTCTAGTTTGTTGTATTCATTATTTTGACTTATGTCCTTGGTTGTGTTCACTAATACTAGGAATCATGGCATCGGAACTGACTGAAAATTCCAGTGAAGACCTAGACAATCTACCACTTAAGTATTGGTTGTTGCGAAAGCATTGGAATGAGATGAAAAAGAGGCAGTGGTGGGTTCAAGATTCTTTCGAGGACAGGTTTAAGCAAATGTTGCAAAGCCAAGGAAATGCGGAGAAGAAGAGGAGGAAGGAGGTAGTTCAGGTGTCTGTTACTCGAAGGTGGGATGAGATGGAGCCTGATATATTAGTTCGTATAATGAATCATTTTCGTCCGCTTGAGCTTCTGTTTAGTAGGTTTGGTGTTTGTAGATCATGGTTCTCAGCCATGCTGGATTCATTGTTTCCACCTGGGGTGCTGAACTTGAGCTATTATGATGTTACTGGTTACCGTTGGGATTTGCGTAGAAGGTATTGTTATTTGCTTCATCTGCACCTACAGCGCCCCCAGGTAGCAACTAGCTACAACGTACTTATCCCCCCCTCCTGTGAATTTGCAGAAAGGTATACTTATCATAGACTCGCTCAAAGGTATGGTGTACTTATCCCCCTTCTTCTTTCTTTATGGTATTTGCTTCTCTTCATATTGCGGTATAATTACCTCGTTAGCTACTTTTCTTTTTTTGACAATGCCTACCTCTAAACTGCGCATTGATTTGCATGTAAGCTACTGTAAACACGGAGGGATGTGTACGTGCTTCTTTTGTTCTGCTGACTTCTGCTGAACAATGACGTGATTGTTGATAATGCAGATTGCCTTCGATCAAGTGCATCATTTTACCCAGGAACATGTCTATATGTCATTTCCTAAGTGCTGCTGGATGTTGGAAGCAATTGGAAGATGTGCATGAACTTCGTTGTTCTGAAACAAACGTAGCGTGGCTTAGCCGCAACTTTAATCAAATTCGTAGATTGGAGCTCACCGGTGGAGTAGTAGGAGTTAAAGAAGCTTCCCTGATTGCTGAAAATTTTCCTCATCTAACACATTTAGGTATTCAGTATTGTTGTTTGCTAGATGATGTCCTATCTATAATTTTACGAGGTCAAAGGAAACTCATTTGGCTTGATACTCGGCATGCTTTTCTTCGTGGCAAAGAGGATTATGAGAAGAACAAACATCATAATAATCATATTACAGCAGCCATGGAGTGGGATGATGGTGTGCTTGCCAATGCCTCCTCCATCAAGACAGTATTGAAATGTGGGAGACGTAATTGTTATGAATGCGAGAGTATGTGTGTCTATCATCCTACTATTCTAAACTACCGCTACCGACGGTGAATTTTGATGAACGACTAGTCGACTATTTTACTGCGGAGTTTTGCACTAAGTGCTACTTAATTACACCCCGTCTTTTTTCTATATGTAACATAGTCCTTAGATTTAAGTAATTATTTAATACCTGAAATTTTAATATATTTAAATAAATATTTTGGGTATTTAAAATGATTTGATATTTAAGATTTATTTTTTTAAAATGAATTTTAATTAAGATCAACCGATCCCATTCTCTTTATCACCCTCACACACGTTCCCATTCACCATTCTCCATCACCCTCACCTCTCCTCAACAGATCACCACCACCCACACCGCCTACTACAGCCGTTGATCACTGCTAATGAACCCGCATGTGGGTTAGCCCGTTTCATCTCTTTTGTCTTTAAAAGACTATTTGTAATTTAAGGTTGCCACGGAGTTCCATCACTTGAAGCTATTGAAATACATATGAAGTGCATTTAGGAGAGGTGTGCGACGTTGGAGTTCGATATCACTTTTTATACGTATTAATCCAAATTAAGAGTGTGATTGGTAATGTTTTCTTCCTGCAAAAACAGAAAAACAGTTTTTCTTTAAAAAACAACGTTTGGTTGGTTTAAAAAAAGTCAGTTTTCTAAAATTAAAAGGAGAAAAACATAAACAAAAAAAACTCGCTTTTCTTCCCCCAGAACCCTTTTTTTAAAAAAACAGTTTTGTACATCTGTAACCAAACACCTTCTGTTTTTAAAAACTGATTATTTGTACAAGAAACACCAAAATGGATTATTTTAGTTTATAAACAAAAAACAAAAAAACATTACCAAACGCAACCAAATGGATCACCTAGTAAAACAGAGTGTTGGTTCGGTTTGGTTGTTGTTGTAGTTCATGTTTTTGGCCTTGGTACTTAACGTGTGGTCAAATGTGGCGATAATATACCCGATTGGAATTGCTTTCGCTTATTGGGCATTGGTTGTCGTTTTGTTACTCTTGCAAGTTTCTCTTTCCAAGGTCAATTCTTATATGATTCCCTTTTAGAAATAGTTAGGGTGTGTTTTATTTGTCTTCTATTTCCATTAAAAAAAAAGTTTGTCTACTATAGTTTGAAATGAAAAAAAATCATATAGAAAGAATCAAATGCACATTAAATTGAACGAAAGCGTCAGATTGCTAATGAAAAATATTAAATTGAATAAAAATGTCACCTAAAGGAAAAAAAATATTTGTTGTATATTTGAGAATTTTTTAGGTCATGACCCAAAAAAAAAACTGTAGTATTATTTATTTCTTGTCTAAAAAATGCTTTAAAGCAAAGCACCTGATTTTTTTTTAAAAAAAATAGGCTTCAATTAACAAGTACAAAACTAATGTAAGCTTACTCTGAATGCTTTTTGTCAAAGTATCATTACAATAATTTCTAATCCATACTATTTCATTATGCAGCAGTGCCTGCCGTCAGTTGATGCAGGCTCCAAATTGGACCACTCAGTGCGTGTATGTCTTTCTTGAGACTAATGTTGCAGCTGATAGCCTAGCCAAACTTATTTTGAGTAGTGGTGTCTCATCTTGCTTCCACCCTCTATCTTATAACAGTTATAGTGTTTTTGTTGATGATGTAATTAGAACTATTTCTACTTAGACTTTAATTTAGGGGCTATGCCCCTTCATTTAAAAAAGTATTATAACACATATTTCATTAGTTATCACAATACCATTAATCAGTATCTTATTATAAATCGAGAAAATGTAAACATGTTTTATGTATGAGACTAGGTGAGAGGAATCCTTAATATTTATCTGTTGTGATCATTAAGGACCACCTGAGGGATCGTAATATATATTCTTGTATAGAAACGGGTTTACACAATTTTTGTATTATGAATCATAATTTTAGTGTACGTGACCTCTTGAAAAGAAGAAGAAGAAGCTCTTACCAAACAAAGCCATGACATCTACCAAAAAAAAAAGCCATGACGTCAACCACATCCCATCCAAATTCTCAATTTTTTTTAAAAAAAAAACACCGCTCTTTTGCATCATTAAAACCATTTCCATTGGGAAAAGGCTTCATGCCTGATCAAGAAGAGGCTCATGTGTTGGACTTTGCTGGAAATCTTTTTAACTTAGGTGTAGCTACATTTGCGAAGCTAGGAATTTATTGTTACGGGGTCGAGTATTTTTTTTTCTAATGAAAAAACTTGTTGGAGACATACAGACAAAAGAAGCAAAATAAATTTAGGATAAAAGAAAGAACAATAATAGTATATCATAAAAATTAAAATTATGAATAGAACAAAAATGTGAAACGAAAGCAAAGAAATGTAGAACTTTAGGACCTGTTAAGTTCAAGAAAACACGCGTTGTTTTCGTTTTCCAGTTTCAAAATTTCAGAAAACGTGTTCAGTTGCAATTTTTCCAGAAAAATCCTAGGAATCTATTCGTTTTATCTGATAGTGGGGTTGAGTGGGCATTGGAATGTGTTTGAACTTATTAAAGCACGTCTCCGGAAAACCTATTAACAATATCTGAATATCGTATAGTATATGATGTATCGAACCTGTACATAATATATTACATCTTATATATTGTTTGGATATATTGATTTTTTCTAATTTAATGAGAAAGGCCAAATAAGACCCTAATTTTATACTATGATACCACACCAGTACATAATATTAAAAATCAAACTAATTCGATTAGACTTCTTTACAATGTATGGTTTATAGCTCTGCTCAAGGTTCCTATCTTATATCACCAAAATTTAGACGAAGAGAACTAGGAGGCTTTGTAAGAATGTCCTTATATGCATTGCATCTGTGTGTAGTGACCTTATCTCGACACTCTCGGGTAGGTTTGGACAATCAATGACTGATGTGATGGACATCATGACCGCAGATCCAAGAAAAAATAAAAATATAATGTGTTCATTTTGATGCAGTTGATCACATACAAAAGGGAGAATGTGTTACTAGCTCTAATACACCATACAACACAAGTTACATCTTATTTGATTCATTATCGAGAAACATATATTTGAGATTGTAGACACCAAAATTTTGACAGTTATTTTTTCTAAATAAATTAAGTGTTGGGAGTTCAATTGAGTACTAAAACGTATAAGTACGTATATGGGTATGTACAATGTTGTTTAATTACATGCCCGTGTACACCAAATACTAGATTCAGTTGAAAATCATTTGAGACGGGTAAATTATTAAAACTTATAAAATATGAAACCCATAAAAATTACTAATGTCAAAACCAAATCTAGGTAGTATTAA
>ONZK01002888.1:672-10898 GCA_900322385.1 Pharnaceum exiguum
ATAATAAATTCATTTTTATGTTAAATACAAAAGAGTAGTAAGACAACAATAAATAAAATTGAGGACCGTGCGTTGCACGGGCAAGAAAGCTAGTACACAATAATGACACCGACTACAAAATAATGACTCATCTCATCCAATCTCATATATGAAACGGGTTAACACAATTTTTTCTCGACTTATAGGGCCTCAATTGATATACAACATAGCCTGGGTAAAGTTCATCCCTAGTAAAGTATATGAAACTGATTCCATAATTTTTTTTGTTAAACACAAATGGGAGATAATATTTGGTCGACAACTTCTGAAATACTCAAATAAGACTCTTTTTTTCTTCTGGTGTAATAAGCTAAAGCTACAGTGCTACACGCCTACACTGATAGAGTTCACCTCCAGAGTCCAAACATTTGAAAGGGGCAGCGAAGCATAAAAGTTGGTGTTATGCATAGATCAACTTAAAAAATTACTCCGTACTTATTTCGACGTAAAAGTTCGGAGAAGCATCGAACATCACACTTTCATTTATGGCGGCGCCCATTTGGGTTTTTTATGACGTACGATTATTTTTTTCGATTAGACGTACCAACTTATGCAACGGAACGAAGCGAAACTTGCCCAGTAGACACTAGACAGTATTAACTTCGACCTTTTATTTACTGGTAGTCTCTAGCTCAAACGGTTCAGCTTCGACCTTTTATTTAGCATCAATTTTTATGTACACTAGATGTAAATTTACATTACATTGGAAGTTTTTTTTATTAAAATATTATAATATATATTTTATTAATCACCTTATAAATACCATTAGTCATAACTTTATTATTATTTATATTTTACCAGGTGTAAATATACTAATAATGAATGAATTTTGGGATAAAAGCTTATTACGTTCACAAGTAAGTTACAAATTGAACGATAAAAAACTGAACTGAGCTGAATTGAATTGAAGTTGTAAAAAGCACCTAGTTAAAGATCTTTTAGACATGGTTTGTACTTTAGTTAATGATGTTGAGTTCTCGGATTGGGTGTGGAACTAGTTTGAAGCTGTTTTCATTTAAAAAAATTAAACTTATCTTATAAATTAAGTGTAAGATTATTTTCGGTAAATACTTATTTCACACCAAAAATGTGCTGGGGCCAATAGCGTAACCGTTGGTCTGAATAATTAGATAATAAAACAATAAATAAAAAGAAGAGAAAAGACATGACCAAGACCAATACAGTAGTTGTAGGCCTGTACTAGAGACTAGTTGTAGTAGTAAACTCAACAGACACAATCCCATGTCTCCTCCGCTGTCTCACCGCTCATAGTAATAAACTTAACTCATCACCTCATGCACTCCACTCTCTCTCCTTCTCCTCTCAGGCAACAAACAATCTCATTAAATAAATCATAAATCTAAAAACAAAAGCCAAATAATTATTTTGTTCTCATTCATCCTTACTTTCTGCAGCTTCTTCTTCTTCTGCAGCAACTTGTGAACCCCAAAACAGAAATAACATTAAAATAATTCTAATTTCCCATTGCCCAACCAAATCTCTCATTTTCGATTTCCTCCCCATAATAATAAATTAAAATAAAGTACTTTATTAAGACAATATTTTGAATTTCAAATTTCTTAACTTAATCCCTCCAATTTCCACCTTTTTAGCCCACCATCTTTTTCTGGGCCAACATCTTACCTTTCCCGCTTTTTAAAATAAACAAATAAAAACACAATCTTTTTTGTTTTCCTTTTTTATTTCTCAAAAATTTGAACTCTCAATATACTCATCATTAGCCTATTTCCTTTCTGGGTGTTGTTCAGTGCATGAAAATATAAAAAGGGTATTTTTTATTTTGACAATTGACTGATTGGCCTTTTTTAATTTCAATTTTCCTTTTTTATTTATTTCTCATTCTCAAAAAATTGAACTCAAATTTACTCATCATTAGCCTTTTTCCTTTCTGGGTTTTGTTCAGTGCATGAAAATATGAAGATGGTAGTTTGTATTTTGTGAATTGACTGATTGGTCTTTTTTAATTTCAATTTTCTTTATTTTTAGTGATGTGTCAAGTCAGTAATCTTTTTTTAAGTGTACTGTTTGGATCTTAGCTAGAAAAAGTGTGTTCATTTCAGCAACATTTTGGATTGACTTAACTGAACAGTTGATTTGAGAGCTTATTATAGAGGACTTAGGAGAGAGAGAGGAATACATATCACATAAATTAAAAAGGTGCGTTGGGCTCAAAGCAGATGTCACTATCTAACAAACTATGTTAGCTATGTTATGTGCTTTTCAATGTTACTGATACAGACTTTCATGATGACCCCTGCCCCTACAGCATTGAACCTTCTTCTGATTAATATCATTATCATTTCTTTGTCACTACATCAACAAGCATAATATAACATTATTATGTGCTTGTACAATTATTTCTGCTATACTTTCATCTTTTCTTGTCAGTTGTCACACCTGATGGTTTTTCCTGTTGCCATTTATGTGAAAGATTAGATTTTTATCACTTGGGTATGGTTTAAATTTGTGGAGATGAGTTTTCCTGTTGCCATTTGTGTGAAAGATTAGTTTTTTATCACTTTGGTATGTTTAAATTTGTGGGTTTGTCAGAATATTGAGTGCCTTGAAATATTTCTGGGAAAGATTTGATTTTTATTTCTTTCCATCTGAGTGAAAGCTGTCTTTAAAGTCATTTGGAGATTTCTTGTTGTTTAGGAAGGTTTGGAGTTTGTGGTCTTTGGGAGAGAGAGTGGAGTAGTGAGGGGTGAGAGATGATGAGTGGGCAAGTTCTGCAGAAAAGAGGGAAGCAAGAGAAGGGTTCATCAGAGAGAGTTGAGAAAGTATTAGTGGCAGTTAAGGCATCAAAGGAAGTTCCAAAGACAGCACTTGTTTGGGCTTTGAGTCATGTAGTTCAACCTGGAGATTGCATCACTCTGCTTGTTGTTGTCCCTCCTCCTAGCTCAGGTATATAAAATCCTTTCCTTGTGGTTTGACTTTTGAAGTACCTTTTTGTTTTGTATGTACTGTGCCTTTTTGTTTTTTTGAGTACTGTTTGCTATGTTTGTGTGTAATGATGGCTTTTGTTGAATATGAATACTGCTCTTGATTGTTTTGATTGGTTCCATTATGGTGTTGAGTTTGTTATGATCTATGAACAGTTTTTGATGACTTTTGTTGGTTTTGTTGCCTGTATGTCTATTTTTGGTTATCTTCCCCATAGTTTATTTGTTGTGGGATCAATGATGACAGTCATTTTGGCAAATGTGAACTGTGAATGCCATCAACATGTTATTAATTGTTTCTTTTTAAGTATTGTCATGATTAGGTAGAGTTTTGGGTTTAATGTTCTCCTGGCACTTGAGTAACAGTTGCTAGGATTGAGAAATTATGATCCTGACAGACTTTTGAAGGTTGGTTTGTAGGTAGGAAACTCTGGGTTTTCCCAAGATTTGCTGGAGATTGTGCCAGTAGCCATAAGAAGGCTCATACTGCAACTAGTTCAGAACAGAAAATTGAGTTAACAGATTCTTGCTCCCAAATGATTCTTCAGCTACACGATGTATATGATCCAAATAAGGTATATGGATAGGCTACTGATGTACTACCCATGCTTATGTGATGTTGGGCTTTGTCTGATTAGTGTGCTCTCTCTTTGCAGGTAAATGTGAAGATCAAAGTTGTTTCTGCTTCACCAACTGGAGCTGTGGCTGCAGAGGCCAAGAAACTTCAAGCGAATTGGGTTGTTCTTGACAAGTAATTTTCAAAACACGGCTTTAGGTGTTGGGGACGTTTGATGAAATATATATTTAGCTTTGTTGCTAATTATGTTCTGCATCTGTAGGGAGCTTAGAAATGAGGAAAAACGTTGCATGGACGAGCTGCACTGCAATATTGTTGTTATGAAGCGCTCTCAGGCTAAAGTTCTTCGTCTCAACTTTGTGGGATCACCTTCAACGGAGCTCCAGTTAGCTGGTCCGTCTGCTGTTGATGAAGTATCTCTAGTCAATAATAATGGGGGTTCAATGCAAGGTCCAGTTGTCACCCCCAGCAGTAGCCCAGAAATCTTTTCTGCTACAGAAGCTGGAACTTCGTCTGTTTCTAGCTCTGACCCTGGAACGTCACCATTTGCTCCCTCAGAAATTCACCAAGAGTTGAAGAAAGAGGATGCAGTGATCAGGACAGAAAGTAGGGATCTTACTTTGTTGGACCCAGAGTCGGATGATGAGGATGAGTCTCCTTGCTCCACAAGCTCTGGGTACCGACCTTGGATGAATGAATATGTAATCTCACATCTTGGGTCTTCTCTAAAACTTGATAAGAGGTGCCCAAACATGCCTGACAAAACAGACAATTCTCCTACAAGGGCTTTGCTTGAGAAGCTTTCGCGAAGTGATCGGGAATCTGGATTGGGATCTGGAAGATTTAGGCCTGATATAGAATTCAGCGGAAGTGTTAGAGATGCAATGTCAATTTCAAGAAGTCCTCCTCTTGGATCTCCCCCTTTATGTTCAATTTGCCAACATAAGGCACCTGTTTTCGGGAAACCTCCTAAGTGGTTTACTTATGCTGAGCTTGAACTCGCTACAGGTGGATTTTCTCAGAGTAATTTCTTAGCAGAGGGTGGTTATGGATCAGTACACAGAGGCATTCTTCCTGATGGGCAGGTGATCGCTGTCAAGCAGCACAAGTTGGCTAGTTCGCAGGGTGACGTTGAGTTCTGTTCAGAAGTGGAAGTGTTGAGTTGTGCTCAGCATCGAAATGTTGTTATGCTCATTGGCTACTGTATAGAGGACAAGCGGAGGTTACTTGTTTATGAATACATATGCAATGGATCCCTGGATACTCATTTGTATGGTAACGTTTTTTTCCCTTTTGGTTGAAGTTGTAGTAGAATCTATTAGATCCTCTCTGATACTTGTGCAAATGAATTGCTGTTTTAGCAGCATTCTGTAGTTTGTTTTATAGGATTTTGCCATTGGATTGCACCTCCTTATTCCCATGGTGGACCACTTTACCAGAGTTTCTTTTATGGTTTTGTGTTATCGACAAACCTGTTAACATGATTATGTTTTTCAGGTCGCAATCAAGCCCCACTTGAATGGTATGCTCGATACAAGATTGCCATTGGGGCAGCCCGAGGCTTGCGCTATCTCCATGAGGAGTGTAGAGTGGGCTGCATTGTTCACCGCGACATGCGTCCTAACAACATTCTCCTCACTCATGATTATGAACCACTGGTATGTGATGATAATTCAGTTGCATACTCTAAAGTTAGGATCATCCCATAGCTGAAAACTTAGATCTTGACTACATATAGATATTTATTATAAATTTTTGGGATAAGCTGGAGTTCTCTGTTATGACTGAATAACTTCTGTAAGGCCTGCATCAAATTGCTTCATCGATGATCATTATGATAGTGGAGTTGTCAGCTGGTACTATGAAGTACTGTACCGCTAATGTATTATTACTGGCCTGACATTGTAGGATTTCTTTCCACATCCTGTCCCCTGAAGAAGTCTACATGAAGACGAATGTGCTAGGATTAGAATTATGCTAGTCAGAAGCAAATAGTGGGATCTTTCTTCCAGTACACTATTCTTATGTCGTTGTCTTCTGCTTGTTAATTAGGTGGGTGATTTTGGCCTTGCAAGGTGGCAGCCTGATGGAGACACTGGAGTAGAAACAAGAGTCATTGGCACATTTGGGTACTTCACTTGGGATTTTTTATAGCCTCCACACCACTGTAGCTAGTAGTGATTGTTATCTGAATTTAACCTTTTTACTGTAGGTATTTGGCGCCCGAGTATGCTCAAAGTGGGCAAATCACAGAGAAGGCTGATGTTTACTCATTTGGTGTGGTGCTCGTGGAGTTACTCACTGGTCGGAAAGCTGTGGACCTCACTCGTCCCAGAGGCCAGCAGTGCCTCACTGAATGGGTAAGCTAACATACATATGAATTTTAATCGTTGTGCAGATTATCTAGGTAGTATACATCATTCACACATGAGTAGACTAATATTCTTGGATTTGATGGCGGGGCTGTCACGGTGTTCTGTAACACTTGGTTGACCTTTTATAAATTTTCTTTTTTACTGGAACAGTCACGTCCACTCTTAGAAAGGGGTGCTATTGAGGAACTAGTTGATCCTCGTCTTGGCAACCGGTATTCAGAACAGGAGGTATATTGCTTGATGCATGCTGCATCCTTGTGCATTCGGCGTGATCCTCATTCAAGGCCTCGTATGTCACAGGTAATTCACAACTTGTGCTCCCATGTCTACTGTTGTGCAAATTAAAGTTTTGTAGAACTGATGGGGAGGAAATATATCTCAAATGTAAGATTTGGATTACCGAAATACTTCTCGTATTTGAATTTAATTGGTTTTACTGTTTACCATTGATTTGCTGATTGAGAAACCATCATGAAAGTATTATTTTACAGTTCCAGTCATTACCTTAAGATCCCTTTGTTTCTGACCTCATTGTGCTATATACAAGTACTGTCAACTTGTACTACGGAGTATTTGTTTTTGAAAAGCTACGAAGTTAGGTAACCCTCCTCTCGAGGGTACAACCTAACTTGTCAAGTAACTATTGCCGTGTTAGGGGTTGTACCTTTCAATGATTACCAAAGTTCTCCAAAAATACTGATTGAACTTTATACTTTGTGAACTAGGTCCTTCGAGTACTTGAGGGTGACATGTTCATGGACTCAAGCGCTCTGTCTACCCCTAGGCATGATGTGGGCAGTCGCAGCGGTAGAATGCTGCATCATCAAGTGTATAGCAGTCCAACATACAAGGAATCAGAAATGTACAAGGGTAGTATATTACACGACTCCTCAAGATCGTCTTCATGGAGAAGAGAAAACGCTAGATTTTCATCTGACCATGATTTGTAAGGTGCATGGTGTTCTTACTTGCACTTGCCACTAGGTTAGTAGCTTAGGAATTTAGGATCCTGAGGCCAAATGGGTTTGCTTTTGTGTTATAAATTTAGGTCCACATTAACTTTTTGTTTCTTGGCCTGTATAGTACTCCGTATAGTATATCAAAAGGCGGGGATAGAAGGGTTTCCTACTTGTTCATTTTGGTGGTGATATAAAATCATACAAGCAAATGTACCAGTTAAGGACTATGATGCTCATTCTTGAATGCAAGATCGCATTAAGATATATATGTATTTACGCTATTTAATAACTGCCAAGGCAGTAGTCCTGGACTCAAGTAGATTTTGTACTCCCCTGTTAATGGATCATCAACTTTTTAGTTACTACGACATAATTTAATCAAACTAAATTAATTTTGTTAGGAACATTACTAGTCCTAGTTTGACAGGTAAAGCTGATTAAAAGGGGATTCCACTTGTGGTGGCGACTTACTACTAGTAATAGTAGTGAAATCTGTCAAAGGCATCATTCATATAACGGATCTGTTTTTTTTTTTTTAATAGAGTAATTCTTAAACAGATCTTAATTCTTTTCAGACCGTCTTCCGTGCACCGAGTGTATATATTATACACCCTGTGCCACGTCAGAGACATTAATCATATAAAAGATTTCACTAGTCATTAGTCATATAAAAATACCCACTAGTCATTAGTCACATAAAAATGTCCATTAGTCATCAATGTTAATTTTTTAATTAAAACGATGACGTGGCACAATGTGTATATATACACCCGGTGCACAGAAGACTTAGAGATTCCTTTTAGTTCAAATTGGAGACCTATATTATTGTCTTAGACTGACTCAGAGTCATAGTAATAATATACTGTAGCTCTTAAAAAGGAAAAAGAAAACAAAAAATCTGGACTAAAAGTAGCATAATAAATCGTCATTGTATAAAGAAAACAAAAAATATTGTAACAAAAATAATATTAATAATAATAAGTACGTGTTTGCATCTTACGTGCGTAGCATACATAATAAATCGTCATTGTATTTATTTTTCGCCTTAAAGTAGACAGTATACAGTAACTTTCTTATATCGTATCAAAAAAAAAGAAGCTCTCTTATAGATAAAAAAATACCAAAAAAAAAGAAGCAAAAGAAAGAAGATAATATGAATTGGATTCAATGTTTGTGTTTGTTTTCTGATACAATTCTGATTGATTTTCGAATTCCTAAAGGAGTCCAATCCGAGTAGCCATGTGACATAAAATTTGAGTGTTATATATAAATATCAAGCTATAATCTCTTTGTTTTCAAGTTTTGATTATAGCCTTATATATAGCGCTCTGGTTTTGCTTTACACCTTCTTTTTCCTCCTTCATACAACAACAAACCTCCAATAACTCATTACCTTGCTTAACATGGGAAAGTTGATTACTCTGTGTTTGTTTACCCTTCTAGTTTGTGGTGCTGTTTTTTATTGTGAGGTTCAATCTCGCAACGCTGATGGAGTATCTGACGGTCGTCGCATCTTGGCAGAATTTGATAAAACGGACATACCAAGGTATATTACTTGCATACATATTTTATAATTGCAATAACATTGAGTATGTTTCAATAAATTACATATCTTTATTACACAGCAAAATTTTTTTTGGCTAAATATCAACTTACATTAAGTATTGTAGTAGTTGATCAAACTAAGAAAAGGTAGTTGTAATCAATAATTTGGCCTTGTTGAGCAAAGTTTATTTTGTCCAATGCTTAGAGGAGCTAGTAGTGCCAACTCGAGCTTAGGAAGTTTATGCTGCCAGAGATATCGACTACTCTTGTGCTTTTGTTTCTGGCACTTACGTCTCTTGGTGATTGAATATTATTTATTTGATCTGTTGCTCTCAACTTCTATTATGTTGAGTTACTTATCGATCTGTTATATGAAGTTTTGTTTAGTAGTGTGCATATATTTAATAATTAATTGTAATTTATTTTATTTCAATAGTTAAAATATTTTAGCATAATTAGGAGTATAGCTAAATCTATTGCAATTCAACCAAAGCAATAGAGAGTAATAATAATTAAAGAAAGAAGAAAATAATAATAAAAAAAGACGAAAGGCATACAAACACAATGATCAAACTGAATGGAGGGGTATTTAGAACATAATTTTTTTTTGGTGTAAAGGGAGGCACTGAGGCCGGTAAGAATCGAGCACCCAACCTTAGGGGTTGAAGGTGTGCTCTCTACCACTTGAGCAACTCTCTCTTCTTATTTAGAACATAATTTGATTATTTGAATTGAGTATTTCTTAAGTCATGATCAAACTGAATGGAGCAATTTTTTTAATAGTAACTGTTAGAAAAAAAAAATCGACGGAAATTGAAATCAAGAATTGAAACTAGACTTGATTGGGTATTCAAATAACTTATAAATTAATTAAACTAAGATCTAGAGAAAAGAGGCCCTAAAGACATTATATACATTGATAAGATTGCCCTAAAGACCCTATTTCTATATCATTCAACAATGTCGACAACTTCTTCAAGCTCTGATTGGTCTACATGCTGTGTGTATGTGTGTCGTGAGGCAAACAAGACTGCTGACAGCATTGCTCACCTTAGTTTCTGTAGTACTTCTGCAATTATATTCTATAATTCCCCTCCCCCTTCTATCCTTTTTTTTTTATGGAATGGACCCCGAAGGGTCTTAGGTTGTATTAATAGAGTCTCAAAAATCAATACAAGCCAGATTAATAATCTCCTCTGGCATGGGTTCATCCTTCATCCATATACGATCCTCAAAATCGTACGGTTGGAGTTTGACTAATCGTACGGTTCATCCTCCCCCCTCTATCCTTAATGTATTAGTTGACGATGCAATTGGCCAAGCTAGGTCTTGCCCAATTTCTAGTTGATGAATTAATATAAGGGCGTTGCCCCCAATTTACAACAAAAAAAAAACTAATGTCAAAATTATTATTACATGTTTCAGGTCTGCTCTATGCAATGAAGAACATTATGGAAGACCTTTGGGAATTGAATTCAATCACGAAACTCGTGAAATAATGTTTATTGATTGAAGTCCTGAATCGATAAATGTTACCCCACATGATGGCCAAGCCATTTGATACTATAAAAGATGAAGATGGACATTTTCGGATTGCTATGATAGCTCAAGAAAATAGATCATTGTTTCTTTTCTTTTCCAAATTTAGTCTAAATTTACGACTTATGATTCAATGTTTAAGGGGCTGTTTTTTTAAGAATATTATATTATATAATTATTTTACAATAATAATATGTTAATTGTGAGCAAGAATGAAAGCAGCTACCCA
>ONZK01002888.1:39092-50859 GCA_900322385.1 Pharnaceum exiguum
CTACACATAGACACCCATATCTATATACTTTATTTGTAAAGAATCAAAAATAATTAGAATTTAAGTGTGTTAATACTTAAGTGAAATAATGATGTGAGGGGTAGTGAGTGAGCAATGAATCCCCTCACCATTAACAAGTCCAAATTTTAGATAGTCATGAATATGAAGGAAAGGAGGAGAGAGAGTAGTGGGTGAGCCACATAAGGCTCACCACTACTGATGCTCTAATAATGTACAGGAAAAGAAAGGAATCTCATATATATGCCTATCATGTCATGGATCGACCATCATTTCTGCCAACAAAAAAGGATAACCCAAAAAGAAACAAGGTGTTAATATACAAGGACAAATGTGTCAGCATGTGATGCCCACCCACACGTGTGGCTCTGCAAGCAACATTTTTGTTTGTTTGCTCCCACATTCTACAAAATCCATGGTGATCGCATAAAAGTTAGGGTGATTGTAGAGAGTCCCATTGAATCGACTACTGTATTTCCTTTGTTGGTCGTTGTTAGTGGTATTCAAGATCAAATAAGCTCGGTATCTGTTCTTCTTTTGACCCAAACTGGCAAACCTTTTCTCATTTTTACTGTTGGAAAATGGACAATGGAATCCTCCTCAGCCACCCACCTGTTTTGCAGACCAACAACCGTACGTAAAATTGAATCAATTATCAGTAGTTGTCTTCACGAGGTTAATAGAATGGTTGCTGCTATGCAAATTAAACAAAGAACAAATAACTACAGTAGCGAACTAGCGACTGTAGCGTGGCTTAAAACCAATATACCATATCAATTATCTTAAGGTATAATTACTCGATCTGCTAGACGGCTAAGGATAGCTTTTGGCTTTTCTATTCGTTTCATTCATGTTTTAGTGAAAACAACCTTATTCTAAGCATAGCTTTTGGCTTTATTACTTTATTGTGAAGCTTCCTTGCCTAATACCTTAAAAATGACAAGAACGCCAATGCAATTGCATGTGCAACTTTTGGAAATCCGTGGGGTGGACACATATGACACAGATAGAAGTGACATAATAATAGTCACATACTCAGTAATTACTTTGGGCCATTGGCAGGAGAATTATGCTAGTTTGACTCCAACATACCCCTAGATTTTTTGACCACATGAATTAGTCCACTCGCAACATGGAAATAGCAATAAGCTAAGTAGATAAAAAACGTAGTAGAAATTATGGGTTTTTGATCTATTTATAATCATGTTTCCTTAGGAAATGATTCCTCCTCGGTCTTGCACACTCTTGTTCTTGATATAAAAAAAAATGAGTCTTGATCATGCATATTAGTGACATTATGGATTTGATGTGCAATTGTGCACATAACACATCCCACGCCATATTTACATGAACCGATTTTTCTGTAATTCAGTTAAGATCAATTATTTATCAGAAACCAAATGCTGATCATATTATCATAAGGAATCAATAGCAAGATTTGATGCTGTGAGAACTAGTAGTGTGAAGTAGAGTTTAAAACGTATCATTTTACCTGAACCGTGTAACAAAATGATGGATGAAAATGGAGGCTTCTAGTCTAGCCAAATCTAGCCCCGGACAAAGTCTTTGCCCCCCTCCAAAAGGGGTGAAGTTACTACTGCTCATTTCTTTGTCCTGTTGGCAAGAAGAAACTTAATTATCAGAAACCAATCAAACTAATAAGAGTGAACAACAAAACATGTAGACAAAAGGAGGAAAAAAAACAAGGCATCTTACTAGCCATCTCCATGGATTGAATTGGTAAGCATTGTCATAAAGACTTTCATCGAGGTGAACTGATCTAAAATACGCAAGAACACACCATCCTTTTGGTATAAGGTAACCCTTTATTTCCACATCTTTCATGGCCTTTCTCATAACGCCTAATATTATGTTACCCATCCTCAAAGTTTCTGTCATTACCTACGCAAAGGGACATGAAACAAAAATACAAATTAACTAACGAGCTATGCAATTTGACATCTTACATGACGATTGTAATTAATTTAGGTACACTTACAGCTTGCGTGAATGGCATTGAAAGGTAGTCATCCCAACACATAGGCTCTCCTAGCTCAGCCTTCAGCTTTTTAACTTTCATGTTCTCCTCCTGTAAAAAATTAGTTTTAAATAGTGATCAGCCCCTAGTCCCTACTCCCTACACATCAGTTTTTTCACTCGACTATTAGCAGGAACAATACAGTTTTTCGGTACAATAATAGAGATTTATGGTATGATTTACTATAGAAATTCAATGCAACAATGCATTATTTAGGGTCAATCTCGGGAACAACCTCCCTATTTATTAAAACAAGGGTATTGTTGCGTAAATCCTGACCCCGAGAACCCCGCGCGATTGAATGTATTCAGTTGTTTTTGCTGTTGTTGTTGAGTTGCTATAGAAATTCGATTATTAAAAAATAAAGTTGATATAGAAAGATCATACCGACAATTTTTGGAGAGCAAGTGGGCAGTCTGACAAAAATTTTGTGGCAAGAGTTATGAGAATTGGAACTGAATCTTCTCCGGGTATCATCATGTCTATTACATTGTCTGACATTAATTCATCGGTTAATTGCCCACTTTGGTCACTCAACAGTACATCTAACACATCATTTTGGTCAGTTCCGGGGACACATTTGCTTCTCTTAGCTTGTATGATATTCTTTACTAATTTAACCATTTTCTTTTTTGCCTGCAGGCACAACAGAAATAACAACAGTTATTCGAGTTAATAGGTAAAGAGACAGCCAGACAGGCAACAAAATGTCAGGAACATGGTTTGCTTTCAACTTAATGTACCTGTAATGAGCGGTAAAGTCTACTTCCTGGTATCTTAATAGGCAAGGACATGAGCCCAGAAATAAACTCTTGAAACTGCCTTTTCAAGAACTCCAGTTCCTTTCCTGGGTCCAGGCTAATCAATGCTTTCACCAAAACTTGAAAAGCAATCTGAAATTAAAGTGACAGCTTATAAAATTAGACCAACAAACATAAACATAATTTAACTAAAGTTTTCCTAGACAGTTACTGTTATTCTGCTGCTAGTGTACTGTCACTTTTTAAAACGTTTTTCTTGAGCCAATTTTGCATTTCATTTTCACCTTACAGTTGATCTAGCTATAAAAAAAAAATCGACAGCTTGGTCTAGCAAGCTTATTGAACTCGATAACCCCAATGGTCTGTTCTTTATGGCTGACTTGACACTTTTCAATTATCAAAACCCGTCAATATTGTACGTTTACAAAACTATATGGTAACACATTTCCAATGATATACTAATAATTACGAGTTGATATTGGGATCAAAACTTCTTATTTCCGCAAATTACGAGCTGGACTGGACCGGACTACTTAAGTTGTAAGGAATAGGCTTAAACCATCAAGTGCTCATCAACTTCTAAACCATGCACCCATTTTTACTGGTTATATAGGTGTCTACCAATTGTACAAGATTTTATTTAAACCACGACTAAGAAACTTCAAAAGAATATTTAGCTTCTTGGCCGAGAAATAACATCAGCACTTTTTAGTTTTTACTAAAGGTCTAAAGCTTTGGGCCAGACTAATCACTTCCCTACGAGAAAAAAACTAGAGTAAAAACTTACATGTTTGGCTTCATGTTGGATGAAAATGGGGGAGACAGTACAGTTATCTTCCCATCTATCCATAGCTTGTTGTACGTAGCATTGCATATCTGTGGTAATTTGAGCCTTGAGATGAGGTGATTTGAAGAAAGAACCAACAAGACCATGTATTCTTCTTTGTAAGCTCCCATTGATGACAAGAATAGAAGACTTCCCCATCAATTCTGTCAATGATTTTGGATAAGAAGGCACAAAAACCTTTGCATCACTCTGAAGTATAAACTTAACCACCTCTGCATCTGTTGATATAATAGTCTTCTTCCCAAATATATGTGACTTGAACACCTTACCATACCTTCAAAATGAAATATATATGAGTCCAACTAATATTTTTGTTTAAAGTTGAGAAGAAATTGATAGTACTTACAAGCGACGACGTTTGTCCATGAAGCTTTCAGGGTGACCTGAGTAAGCACAAGAGATAAACTCCAAGGTTTCACCAATAAGTGGCCATCCAAGAGAGCCTAATGGAAGTTTAGCAGAAGAAGTAAGTGTGGCTTTAGGGGAATTTTTTGATGATGTTTTGGTTTTTGTTTTCTTGTTGTAGAGTTTGTAAATGTAGGGGAGAAAAGGGACTACTGCTGTTGCAGCTATGACAAAAGCAACCAAAGTCCAGGGAATGTCCATGTCTAGATATCTGAGTTTAGCTAATTACTTTGCTGCTCTTTCTGCACAAGCTGGAAGAGCTCTATATATCTTTATAGCAATATGCCAGTATATGCTCCCACATTGCATTATTTATAGAAGAAATGGGCCAAATGTATTCATATCATACATCAATTAATGTTTCATATGCTCCGTATTACAATATGTGGTAATGAGTTTGCATGGATAGCCGCACGCGCGGCAAAGGTCAAGAAAAGCAGAGATCTTGATTGCGTTTTAGCGTACTTGGTTGGTAAATAATGCTTGCTATACTAATACTATCAGTCTAGTTTAGTCCGGCTTTGGTGTCTTATGCTGATGTAACAATTTATGTACCACTTTAATCTCAAACATTCGTGGTTTATTAATTGATTAAACGAAAGTACATTAACAAATAAAACCGATGAAATTGAACTGCTACACGAATTGATACGCCATTTTTTAGCCGGTTTAGTTATCTACCAAACGCCTAGAAATCATGGATATCTACTTCCCATACACACAACCAAACAAGCTTATATGCGTGTACAAGTGTACAACATCAATCTAATTAGAAAAAGGACATTAGGGAGGTTAGGAATGTAGCCATATAGCATGGATTTTGGATGGATGGAGATGATTACATTATAAAATATTAAGAATGGTAGGGATGCTCATATATTTTAAAGTGATGATGCATGAATATATGATAAACCATGTAGTGCATAAAAATTGCTTTGCTACTTTTCTGTGCCTTGACCAAAGTCAAACTGCGTTGTACCCAGAGGCTACAGCCAGAATTATACTGTATGTATTCTTTATGATGATGAGTGTATTCCGGGTTTTGTGGGCTAATGTTACTTTAGGATTGTCCCATAGTTACAAATTGACAATGGCCACTTTAACATTTGTGTTGTAATCTGGCGGCCGTAATGGTTCGTTGCTCTCAAAGGCTCAAAGCTTGAATTGGTACATATATATGGCGAATCGGCAAGATACTTTAGGGGATCGACAAAGAAAATTAGGGATGAGGATTGCTTTAGCTAATATATAAACCTATGGTCCTATGGATAACGGTTTCATACTTTTTCCTTTCATGACGATATATAGTCAGTAGAACATCTATAAGTATATCGCTGCTCGTTCTGAGTTCTGACCGTGAAAATTAAAGTTTACCGGTACTACTATAATAATCGTGCAAGTGCCATAACTTCTTCGAGAAAAATTGTGTAAACTCGTTTTATATATGATCGATTGGATATTTATTATTGACCCCTGAGGTACAATAATATAATGAACTATCGGTTACATGATAACGATTCATCGAATACACAATAAGTCAATAATGACCCCTTACACAAAGTCTCATCAATAAAACGAATTTATACAAACTTTCTCTAACTTCTTTGCTAGCTTAAAGTAGATCAGATAATCCATTCATCCGCTGGCCATCTAGGATCTAGGCATCTAGCTACTCGATACGAGTAGTTAAAAGTGTTGAAGTGGCAATTTTATTATGCATATTGAATCACGACAAAGATTATACTATGAATTACACTACAAGCCATATACAAGCGAAAAAGAAGTCGTTTACCAAGAGAGGGATGCTAGCAATTAGGTTTTGTTATCGAATGTATTCTACAATATTGATTTCATATTCTGTTGATGTCAATTTCGATTGTACATGCCATATGACTATTAATTAATGAAAACTCTATTTTCCCTATTAAAAAAACAAGCCATATACAAGCCTTAAGTTCGTTCAGAAAGCTCAATCAAATGTAGCATTCTAGTTAATTAACTGTACTTATTACTAGAGAAGTAGAGAGTAATGAGCATAACAATATAGTAGTAGGCCGTGTCCCCACAACATGATTGTCTCATGGCACAACTCCATCGTGCATTCATGTGATATACTGATTCTCAATTAACTAGCCTCCTTAGGCGGCAGCCATTCCCTATCATTCACCAGTCAAAATTCATGAGCGCAGATGAGGCCAACGGGCAGCGATTGACGATGATCACTTAAGTTTTTCGATCTGTTGTTACACCATTGTTCAACTACCTGTAGTTTTAGTTTACATGTACATTGCCCACTTGATCGATCCTACCTACGCAAGCAGTCCAAGCACTTCCTACTCGTAGGAGTACAATGCAGTAGGAGTTCATCAGATTGTCAGCATATAGATCACAATTCTTCAATTCAAGATTGATCTATATGTTCCAAGTGTTCAACTCGATCATCAAACTAGCATATATTATAATTGTAACGTACATACCCATTTTGAGAAAATAAGTACTACCAAAGGATTTTTCTATGATTCATTCATCAAACTACGTAGCATATATCACACCAAAAACTACGTAGCATATATTGTAATTCTCTCCGTCCCATGAGTATCTCGACAATCACTAGTTGCATAATATTTCAGATAGTAGAGTTGTATAGTTGAGATTTCAAATTAGAAATAAGAACAAAAAGCCACATAATTGTATTTCAAATAGTAGTGTAATTAAGAACTTTATACAACTTCCAAAATAAAAAGTGTAAATATAGTTTAACAAAACCATTTTTTATGGGCAAAATTAAACAATATAAGTAAGGGCTAATCTGCTTTTGAGGAAGCTAAAACAATACATAAAAAGACTTCTTTTGAAGGTTGACAAATCTGTCTTTTTTGACCGTTTTGCAGCGCCATTATTCAGTTGTGATATAATACTATACTTGAATCTTAACACTACTATATGGAGACTGGAGTAGATTGCTAATCCAAATTTGCTTGGCTTGCAACGAACTTCATTATTTTAGTGATTTGTTTAAAGGCAACTAACTTCATATAGTTTACTTAAGATTCCTTCCCATTGTATTGAACCGTTTGCATTCAAATGTCATCATGACATCCACCACTCTTTCTCCCATTCTTTCTTAAGTTCGCAGTCGATTATGTGTGCCACAATCCAAGCATATTATAAATTGCTTAAAGAACCTTTTTTGGGTGATAAATAGCTAGCTTAAAGAACTTTAGGTAGTCATGAGTAGATGATTGGTTGAAGTGTTTGCCTAAACGGCTATAGACCTACACCTACGTAACAGAACATTAGCATTAGTTTGAAATAGTAATGTAGTGTAGTCGCCTTCAATTTTTTTTTTTTTTAGTAATGTAGTGTAGTCTTTCACTCGTAGGAAGGCTCCAAGTTCCTTCAAAAAAAGAACGTTTCACTTTTCTTGCTATTAGATGATGATTAAGCCCCGATATGTTACTATGTTCTATGCAGTTAGTCTAATTCATACCGGATTTTAAGGTTGTGATTGTTGTTATGTAGAGGTTGGACTGAAACTCAATTGAACTGAATAAAAAAACTTAATTGAACTGAAAAATACTGAATACAATTAAAACTAGAGCTACAACTTAACTGCTAGATAGTGAACTGAAATAAACTTCACTATGACAATATAGATAAAGAAAACGCAGCTTAAATTTGGAGGGAGGGAGAGCTAAGAAGCCCCTCCAAACACTTTAGTACGTGGAAATAGAATTCAAATTGTGTGTAAAGATAGGGGTTTCATCCACTAGATTAAGTTTGTTTAATGAACGAATGACACTAAAAGCAGCCAATTTAATTCGGAAAATTTTGAGAATAATGAAAAATAAGAAGCTGGATATGAAGTCCACTAAAATGGAGGGATGACCTCTATCTTTCTTTTTGTAGATGAACCAATTTGCATGATGTAATGCAAATTAAGTCTTTGATTGTAGTAGTAACAACCTGGTCTGGCATGATTGAATTGTCAGATAAGATGGATGAGAATGTTTTGGATTCACAAAATAATTCTGTGTTTAGTTTGATGATGGTACTTGCCTGCTAAGTACTTTTGGACTTGATGTTAGATTTTGTACTATATGAACTGATAAAATATCCTCAAATACATGCTTGTCTTTGACAGGCTAGCATCAGGTTGTTTATAGCTCAGGAGATCATAATTGATTGATTGTAGCACTTAACTGTATGTTTGTAGCACTTTAGTGCAAGTATCTGTCATCTGATTGTATTTTCAGTTCTTCATATGATCATTTCCTATTGATGAGACATCTTCAACTTTAAAAATTTGTTACTTCCGGGAGGCCATGTGGTCTGTGGATACTCATGATCCACGTTCCATTTTAAATGATGGAAAACTTGAAGAGCTTTTTTATAAAGCTTCCAAGGTGTGAGTTTAGTTCTGCATCTTTTCGTTTCTGTATTTAGGTCCACAACATAAGTTCAGTTAGAACTACATAAATTAAATTAAGTTAAATTCAGTTCACTCTACTTCACATAACTTGCGAACGTAAATAAGTACCGAAAAATCCCGCAGAACAAACATATCATTATGGAACAAGGATATGATCCACTATTCCACCGGGAAAGAGAAAGAAAGCCTTGTCGCTTAGAAACAAGGCTTCACCCTCAGGCTACCAACCTTTTGAATCTCAGGAGTCAGGACTAGTAGGAAGCATTGTAAGGTGTTGTGCGTTGTGCCTTTGTTGATCACCCCTAAAAATGTTCGAGAAATTTCCTTTAGAGACAACATTTTCACAGAATAAAGACAAATTTTTTTCAAAAGAATAGAAAGAAACAATGAAGGTTGATAGCACAGGATATCAAGAACTCAAGATACATCCGAGTGACTTCAGCTGTACTCCTAGCTGGAACCAGAAACTGAGAAGATATATTCAAGCATGAACAAGTTATAATGTACTTTTGAACAAGTATTTCTGAGGGACACCTAATCATTAATTGGTAACCAAACACAACAACTGTTTCTGTCAATTCAGGGAGATTCTTCACCTTAGAAGAATATGGTGGGGATGGACTTGGCTCGAATGAACTGCTTTAGGACAGCTTTTTCTTCATCGATGCGCTTCTGCTCTTCTGGGTTGTTAGTCTTGATCTTCCTCTTCTCCTCCAGCATCCACTTGAACAGTTCACGTTGTTGTTGCTCAGGGATGGGTTCTAGCACTCTCACAGGTGGTGCAATGGGTAGGGAAGAGGTGCTTTGTTCGATGGGTAGGGAAGAGGTGCTTTGCGCGGTAGGTAGGGAAGAGGTGCTTTCAGTGGTGACAGTTGTTGTAGTTGTAGCTGGAGCTGCACTTGGGGTAGATTGAGCAGCTTGAGAAAGTTGATCTTCAGTGGTTACATCTTTCTGTTTTGTCCTTGTAAAGAGGTAAGCTGCAAGAGGAACCGAAGCACTGTCAACAATTAAGGAAGGTAAGGAGGGAAAAAAATTCCCAAACAAATTTCAAGGGAAAAAAATTGGTAAAAATGTCTGATTCCAAATGCTTTCAAGGTCAAATTCCAAACAATCAGCACATTGCACATGTCATGTAAACTGTCAAAGAGTGTTTTAATCTCAAGTATGCGTATCAGATACTTCAGATTAACATCATACAATCCTACTGGTCTATAATTCAGATTAAACTCATACAATCCAACTGGTCTTCCTTCCTTTGGACTAAAGATGACAGAAAAGTGTGGGAAACTAGCCCTCTCAATCACAGATATGACATTTACCCTAGTTGGACACCAATAGTTAACCCTGAACGATCATGCAACAACATGTCAGAGTCACTATATCACAACATCTTCTGAGTGATTCCAAGATAAGGGTTCCCTAGCCCAACGCATGTAGCTACGCTGATGAAAATCGCATAGTTCAATCTTGTAGAAAGAACTTGAAACATGATGCCCGGGAAGACATCTAACTGAACTATGGAGATGCCTGAGCTGAAACCGTAAGAACTGTAAGACATTGCCACTCAGAAATACAATTCCAGAAATGACCTTGCAAATAAGTGGGAGAATAGATGGAGGTAAAGTCAAACATATATTCTATTTTGTTATAGATCTGCTTCCTACATAGCCTCTTCAGAACCATACATCTTCCATGTCATTCCACTCTTGGCAAGTCAAGTTGTTCCAAGAAACTCATAGACCAGAAGGATTAATCACAACACAAAAGTCACGACCGTCGAAAGCTCACGAGGTTTCTCTACGGCCAAGAAGCCCAAATGTTAGTCAACAAACTCAAGAATGGTATCTTCATGATGATTCCTCAATACTCATTGTGAGTCTCATCAGTTACTTAGTTGTGTACACTGCTGCACATAATCAAATCTACAGATCTCATTGACTTCAGTTTATTTGTAAACCATTAATTTCCAGTTGTCAAGGGCTCAACAGAAATTGATCCACACCTATAGAGCAGTAATAACATCAAAATAGCAGAAACCCTGCAGTCCAGGCAAGAAAAGTCCTCCATCAAAAATAACCACCCAATACTTGTCATTTTTTCACAATATGAAGTCACTACACACTCATCTGAATCTGGTTACTTCAAGTATACGCCACAGCAAAGCCAAAAGAAAAATAATGATCACAGCACAACTAGCCTAAATGTCCATACATGAAGTAAAAAGTTTACTCAGGTACACAACTTCCAAGTAAGACAAACCAGTTTCAAAGATACTGTAAAAAGGTGAAAAAGCCTACTAACATGCCATTCTTGGACATACCGCATTACCCTTTTACATTTAGCAGCAAATATAAAAAAATAAAGTAGCTTTGTGTCACCAACCAAGAACATCGAAAGTTCCTCAACCAAACAGCTACCAGCTAACAGAGACCATAAAAGTCCTCATTTAGATACTTCTTACTTTCTTAGTACCTGAATATGAAGGAAGATTTCATAAAAAAATAATCTTCAGAACCAATGACAATCATGCTGCTCTCCACTCTGGCATTCACGCTAAACATCGCAACTGTATAATTGAACACCGAATGCTCATAACCTAGACACATGACATCTTCAATGTCAAATAGACCAACTAAATTAAGAATTCTCCTCCTAATTCATTGATTCAACTTCATAAGTTTTACCGATTTCCACACATAACCTTTAATCACTTGATCCCAAACTCTATCAACCTTTGCACTCAAAACAAACAAAAAAATAAAATCGATCAACCTTTGTAGATTCATATTTTTACTTCCACAAGTTGAAAAACAACAGCAGTGCATCGCAGTAGCAGTATCATACCATTACACTAGCCAAAGTACAACAACAACAACAACAACAACAACTCAATTAATCCCATCTCGGAGCACTAGCCAAAGTGATCTCAATTATATCATTCAAGTATACAAAATCATCTTACCACTACAACTCCACTCACACTATGTAAATCAGTAAATTTGCTACCTAATTCGTACAATTTTGAACATTTCTTCAAGGCTACCACAGCATATGCCTTGAAAATAAATGCTTGATCCACATCCATCATTAAGTTAAACTCCTATTGATCAACAAATTAACTACCCATATAGTTCCACCTTTCAACACGAGAAATCCATAAAATCACCCAAAGCTTCTCAATTTTCACAAGATACTCCAGTCACTACTCGCTCCTCTGAATCTGGTTAGTGGTTCCTTCGAGCGTAGCCACAACCACCACCACCACC
>ONZK01002888.1:55672-74101 GCA_900322385.1 Pharnaceum exiguum
GTGGCAAGGTGTGGGTGATGATAATGGTTGTCAGTAAGGAAAGGTGGCATATAGAAGATGGAACAAAGGAGGGGAGATAATAAAAATGTGAGGTTCTGACTACTGAGGTGGGTGGGTATTGGGGTGATGGAAAATTGGGAATGTAATCTATGAATGGCCTATGCAGAGAGAGACTGTTGGCTTATATTGTTCTGAATTGGGATTTATGGTTGCGTAAGGGTATATTTTAACAAGGGTAAATGAGTAAAATGCTTAGGAAATGATCATTATGTCTAGAAAGAGGAATCAGAACATTAAGACATGAAGAAAAAAATGGAATGGAGGGTGTGGAACTTCATCTAAAACAACTGGCGGTGTGTAAAGTATCACCGATGCTTTGGCCACTCTCTATTCCTTTGTGATTTTCATATGAACTTTGCACTATTCCGTTCTTTTACCTGGCAATAACATGATTTTTCTGTTACTTCTCTAGAGTATGTCCTGGAAGAGATCAAGAAGGCAGGTTTTACTGAGCCTACAGCAATCCAATCTCAAGGATGGCCAATGGCCTTGAAAGGTCGTGATCTCATTGGTCTTGCAGAGACAGGATCGGGCAAAACACTGGCTTATTTATTACCTGCCATAGTTCATGTAAATGCTCAGCCAATCTTGGGTAAGAATGCAACTGCCTGCTTTGCCTCTAATTGCCTCTTTCGGGTATCATGTCTTCTGGTGTCAGGAATTATATTAACTTGAGTCTGTGTCCTTCTTCAGCCCCAGGTGATGGCCCAATTGTATTAGTTCTCGCCCCAACTAGGGAACTTGCTGTACAGATACAACAAGAAGCTACTAAGTTTGGCTCTTCATCAAGGCTTAAAAATACTTGCATTTATGGAGGGGTCCCAAAGGGGCCTCAAGTTCGTGATCTCCAGAAAGGTAGGTGCTGCTTGAGTTTGAGATGACTTTGTGCATCAAATGATTGGGAACAAGGAAATTTGAGATGCTTTGCTATCATGTAGCGACTCTCGTGAACTGCGCTTCTTGTTTTAGGTCGTACACTGGTACTCCAAAATTGAATTTTTATTAATCCATCTGTTTGTCTTGTAGACATCGATTTTTTTAAGCATACATACTTTCCTTTCTGTTGCAGGTGTTGAAATTGTAATTGCAACACCAGGAAGGTTGATTGATATGTTGGAATCCAACCACACCAATTTACGTAGAGTAACTTATCTTGTCTTGGATGAAGCGGACCGTATGCTGGACATGGGTTTTGAGCCTCAGATGCGCAAAATAGTGACTCAGGTATGTGTTGTGGCTGGCCTGACTTTTTTGTGGTATATAATTTAGGGTCTCCTCTGCTTAGCTGAGCTCTCAGATTGATCCATTATGCTCCCAGCCTCCCTTTGTGGTTACTGGGGACGGGGTGTGGCTTAAGTTCTCTGTGATGAATTTGAAAATTCCTCTAGTTTGGCTAATTACCCAGCCAGATAGTGGGGGTTGGGGGGAATTAGAAGACAATACACACATTTTCCTTTTCCTTATTATTTTTCATTTTTGTTGGCTCAAGTTAGGATTAGGGTGTACAGTATGTGTGGATGTGTATAACGTTGCGTCCTTTCTAGCTGACTCAAATGGAGGTTTTGGACTAAGGCTATGTTGTTGTTGCTGTAACTTGTGAGAAAAGTGTGGATGCCTCAGTTTGTCATGTCATTGTCCCATGCTTAGTTACTGACAGGGCAATGTTTTATCTCTTTTTTAAAAGTCTCATTTAGTTTTTTCTTTTCTTTGTTGGTTCTACTAATTTGATGGGGATGTGCTTCATAGGGTATGCGGGGTGGTTGTAGTGGAGAAGCACAAAGGAATTTATGTCATAGGAACCTGCCCTTAAATTGAAGGGAAGTTTCACTGCACAACTGTTCGATCGGCTTTATTGTATGGCACGGTATGGCAAACTGTTGAAGGGGGGCCATATTTGAAAGTTGAGCGTAAGATGAGTGTCACTGATATGTATATGCTACAATGAATGGCATGCATACAGGGAGGGGTAGGCTGAAAAACAAGAAGATTATAGAGAAGGTTAGAGCAGCTCCTATTGAAAGATAAGATGATGGATCATCATCAATACTGCTTTGGGCATGTGAAGAGAGGACCTTCTGATGCCCAGTACTTAGTAGGGATGGTCAGTGAATAGGTAGCAAGCCGAGGAGTTCTAGGTAGACTTGGATGAGGGTGGTCAGGTTGGATGTGTCTTAATCCTAGACAAGAGCATGGTTATCCATGGTTGGATTGTTAAGGTGGCTCATGTGTAGAATGTGTGTGCGTGCTGGAATGTGTGTGACATTGCTTGTGATAGTGGATACTTGAATGTGTCTGATTGTGGTATGTTTGTTCGTTGTGTGTTTATTCAGTGTGTGTTGTGTGAAAACATTTTTGATAAAACACTACCTATCAGATGAAGCAGGTTCATTAGAGTGTAATGCTCAAATATCACCTGCGTCTTACTTTTCCCAGGGCAATGTTACTTGTTTGAAAGAGGAGACTTTGACCACACTGAAACTTGTTTGAAAGATATGCATTGAGGGCTGTGGTTAAAGTCTCCTCACTTGAACTTCAAACAAGAGGAGACTTTGTTTGAAAGATTTTGAGATCGTGTTTGCTAAACGCTGTTCTTCATAAGTGGCCTCTGGACTTGCTTTTAGGACTTATTTTACAAAACCTTTTTTTAGTTCAGAGTTCAGTTGTAGAAGTTCCGTACATTTTTATGAATACATTTCAATTCAGTTAAAAGTTTCCAATTCAGTTCAGAAAATTTGAGTCCTACAGAATGTACCTTACTGATTGATTGGTAAAAAAATTCTCATACAGATTCGCCCCGATCGTCAAACTCTGCTCTGGAGTGCCACATGGCCAAAAGAGGTTGAGCTGCTCGCCAGACAGTTTCTCTTTAACCCATATAAAGTAAGTTTCTTTCTAATGAAATACTATGGTTCTGCTTCTTTGCCACTGATTTACTTGCAATGCGGTAGGTAGTTGTTTTTTTTTGTAGAAAGAAATTGTGTTGTGTTTTTAGCTAAGAAGCATATCAGTTATTTGCATTAGGGTCCATAGCTCTGCATGCCTTTATGTCCTATTGCCTGCTTTCGGCTGGTGTCCTGAAATGTGGCCTTATATGATGATAAATGGCGACTACTTTAGATACATAACTAATAACTAACATTTCAAGCTGTGTTCATTTTCCTGACTTTTGCTTGCTTCTTTTTGGATAGTTCCCTTTGACAATTCAACGTGATCTATATAGAACTGTCCTAGATTTAGTGAAAATGTCTAGTGAAGATAATATTTAACTACTAATATATCTAGATTTAGTGAAAAATTTAATGAAGAAAATCAATTGTCCTAGATATAGTTGGTATCTAGTGAAGAATAGAATCCTTGGAGTGCAAGATCGGTTGATTGGAGAAATATAGGGATTGGATTGATAAAATTTTAGTTGCAAACTTTAATAGGCTTTGGGTAGCCATTCCCCGAAGCTTGAAGGTACCCTCATCCCAATTAGTTTTATTCATTTTCTCTTGTAATTTGCTTGGTTGAGAATCTAAATTATCTATTTACCGAGAAAAAGGAAATCTAGTGAAAAAAATAGACTTCAGGTTAACTTTTTAATCGTCTCTTCAGGTAACTATTGGTTCTCAAGACTTGAAGGCGAATCACGCTATTCGTCAGATTGTGGACATCATTTCCGAGAACCAGAAGTATAAGAAGTGAGGACACAATCGTGCTATCACTTTTGCAGTTTCTTTGTTTGTCTTACTTGAGATGAGTATCCTTTTCTTTATCTTGTGAAGGTGTGGCATGCAATTGTGTGGCCAGACTCAATGCTGCGTGAACACTAAAGTGGCCCAACTTTTCTGTTTCTGTAGGCTAGTGGATTTACTGGAAGATATCATGGATGGAAGCCGCATTTTGATATTTATGGACACTAAAAAGGGGTGTGACCAGATCACTAGGCAGCTTCGCATGGATGGCTGGCCTGCTCTTTCAATACATGGGGATAAGAGTCAGGCTGAAAGGGACTGGGTCCTGTCAGAGTTCAGATCTGGCAAGAGTCCAATCATGACCGCGACAGATGTTGCAGCCCGTGGTCTAGGTATACTTTGTAAATGTTTGAAATTAGCTTTTTTCTTGCTGTTTTCCTTCTTCCTCTTTAATGCTTGAAGTAATTGGTTGAAGTTGATTAAGATTATTTAGCAATTACAGAACCCCCGGGAAGTTGTAGATGAATTATTAAAATTGATCTTTCGATGCAACCCTACTATGGTAGACTCTGGTTTACTCAGGCAGGGACCATAATGAGATCATTTTCAGTCTAATATCATAAATAGGAGATTCAGCTGTTTTAAGTAGCTAAGACGTTGTTTTATAAAGTCTCTGTATTGTACATTGTAGCTGTTTATAGCGCTCACTGCCGGTCCCAAACCCCGATAAAGGCAGAGTGGTGCGTGGTAGGCGTGCAATTCCTATATGATAAACCTAGGTGTATTTTAGATTTTGTACACCCCCTCTCTCATTGTCTTTCCTCTACTCTCTAGGAAAGAAAATGCATTGGTATCTTGTATGATCCTCTTCAAAACTGCATTGTTTTTCCTTAAAAAAAATTTCATTTAAGTGGTGCTAAATATGATTTTGGGTGTAAAATGCTCATGGGACACCATATAATTTGCCCTATTGTGACGATCAACGTATTTCACTCAAGTCACATCTTCATACGGTGGACTCTGTATGGTAGTTGTACCAAGAAATTAAAATGACTGGTGGTATGTTGAACTCAATGTGCATGAAGAATTGGTAATAAGGGTCATCACCTATTGTCCATAATACTTGTGATTTTGTGATTGTTTGGCCACCATGTTTATGGAAATTGGAAAGTTACTTCAAAGTGGGGTAAATTGGAACAGTTAGTTGTCCCAGTTCGTAGGGTGTGATAAGCAAGTTGAAATGCGTATTTGGAATTTGTGGGACTGCGTTTGAGCATTTCCATCTAGAATAGTTTTCATTGCTTGTGTCTTGCCCCTTCTCTTATAGCCATGACATAATTTTTGTACTTTTGTTTTTCAGATGTGAAAGATGTAAAATATGTAATAAATTATGATTTCCCTGGATCACTGGAAGACTACGTTCATCGTATTGGTAGAACCGGACGTGCTGGCGCTAAAGGGACGGCTTATACATTTTTCACTGCTGCCAACGCTAGATTTGCTAAGGAACTTATTGCTGTCCTTGAGGAAGCTGGTCAAAAGGTCAGCCCTGAGCTGGCGGCTATGGGTCGAGGACCTCCACCTCCCTTAGCTGGTAAGTTTGTTATCACTTTTCAATTCCGACTTCATCAAGAAAAGTGAGCTCAAATGTTCTGGAATTACCTTTTGAGGAGTGAAATGATTTTAAAAAGGGTGCTTTGAGGTTCCTATTTTGCCTCTCATTGAAATGGTTGACAAAATACTTATCTGCTATACATTACAAGAAATTTTGATTTGGGGGTTAGACAGATGTTTGACTGCTTTGGAAATGTTACATGCATGATTAGTGTGCAATAGTATTTTGAAGTTAGATTTTTAGATCTTTCGTTGAAAATAGCTTCGAAATTCTGGAGGGTATCGGCTGCCTGTTGAAGTTTCACTCAAAAAAGTCCTCGCGAATTTTGCCACCTATCTTCTCCGATTTTATTGGTTGTCAATCAGTTGCATGTGAAGTACCTTAAATATATCACATGTGTCTACAGATTGCTCACATTTTCCTGTTCTGCTGCAGGTGGGCACCCAGAAAGGAGGAGTCGTTATAGCCGAACATGGAGCTGACAGAAAGAGTTCAATCAAATATGGAATGTTTGGATGTTTTTCTGTTGGTATTTAGCTTCTGTAACAGAGGTTAGTGACGCTTGCTAAAAAAAACAAAGAAAACCTATCGTGGTTGATTTTAGATGCAACTGAGGCGTTAGATGGATTGTTCCGATGACTTTACTTTCGGTCATTGGATAAATGTACTACCGTTGTATATCTACTAGGATTTGTCCTTGAGCCGTGACTGAGATATTATTAGTACTTACTAGCATATGTATGGCGTACAGAATTGAATCTTAGCAATTCCAATTTTTTGTGTGTCGATTATAGTAGTTTCAATACAATCAAGCACAGGACGGTGTCTCGGCATTGTAAGTTTCGTTTTGCGAACAACCCCTCATGTGTTTAGCGAGGTGTTCAACATCAGATCAAATGTAATGAACTTGTGATGCATGTGGCTTCTCTCCAACATTGATACTCCATAGTTAGCTCACTTAGCTGAGTTGAGATATTCTGATGCACGTCTCTTCTTCTTAAATGTACAGATATCTGTGGATTTAATTGACATTTACATAACGATTGCTTGTACAATATGCCAAGGCTGAATTGGCTACCACAGGAATGTCTCATGTTAAAGAAAGTGAAACTGACATTTACATAACGATTGAAAACAAAAACTTCAAAAGAAGGAAAGAACAGTACTAATAAGTCACTAACAAGACACCCAAGAATTCACTGTATCACATGAAGTTTTCTCTCGGACTTCCTCTATTATGTTTACAGACACAAAGTTTACAGTATGTCCATATTAAGATTACATCAGATCTCTTCAAACTGAAGAACTCACCTTTTGGTCTCAACTTCAAACCTAATCTGAACATAACACGACCTATGCTCAGACAAATAAGCAATGCACTTGTCCTTGTAAATTGTAATAATGATAGAACTGAAGATTCATTTCCTCTAGGAATATTAAAGATGTGTTTGGAATATATATATTCATATCTTCTTGATTAATTGTAGGTTCCTTTGGGCCTCCATATGGTCTTAGCTCTTGTTACCTCATTGCCATCCTCCAGTCGAAGAAAGTGATCATACTCTTGAGGACATTCAGGGGATACAGCTGAAAGAGAATTTAATACGCTCTCTCTCCGGCACTCCCTCCTGTACTCTAAGAATATTGCTTCTAGCTCCTGGCTATCCCTCATTGATTCTGGAGTTCCCTGCAATGTTCAGTCGAAACATGTAAACAAATCGCCATATGTTTCAAATCAACAACTCATTATAATCCCATCTCGAATAGGATACTGAGGAGGTCTGATGTACGCAGCCTTACCCCGAAAGTCCGGAGACTGATCTAATAGAAATAGAAGTAAGGGATCACAAATATAAAATGTTTTATTACCTCAAGAATCCAACTGATGTATTTCACGTGATTGACATGCTGGTTGGGATCCAAATCAAACCAAAGAGGCTGCAAATATAAAGGATTTCTTTAAGTATATATCATCCTTTTTCCCCCCTCATGTCTTGCTGATATATATGTTGCTACTTTTGCCTACTTGCAAAGTTGCAATGTATGCATGCATGATGCCGTTATTAAGAGTGCAAGCTCACTAAATAATAAAGGCAGCCAATAATAAACTGATGGCATAGCCGCATATAGTAGCATATAAATCAGAGAGAATGCATACTCTGATTCCTCTTCTAATACAATCTGCTTTTTCCTCCTCAAGTTTCTGCGTCTTGCGAAGCTGTGCATACTTGTTTGTAACGGGCAGGGGATCAAAATCAGGTCTTACATATGATTCTACAGTTGGTTTAAGCTCCTCCGGGATTGCCGATAACCTTCTGGTTGTCTCATTCATCATCATAAGTTCACTGCATGCATGCATGTAGTACCCATAACTTAAGTTAGGAAATTATATTCCTAAGGCCTAAAATAATTATATTCACGATTCTAGGACACATGTATGATCTATATAAGTCATACGAGTATAAATTACCAAGTAGAACAACGCGAAATTACCTGTCAACACGTAGGATCTTTTTACCAGTCTTCGTATTTGTTAATTTGGAGCTAATTGTGAGACTGTGTTTCGTGAAGGCAGAGCACCATGTATCCACTTCAATTACGTCTCCCCTGTCAGACGAGGGGGCGGGCAAGAAAAATAAATTTTTGCATGATCAATATTTCATTTTTTCTATTTTATATTACAAAGAAAAGGGACGAGTTATCAGACATATCATAGACTCATAGTGGTCATACTCAAAGCTGGAGAGCAACTATTACTCGTATATATATAAAATAAACTAATAATGAAGAAATACTATCGGAAAACAGAACGGGTCTACAGAGAAATCGGTACAACAAACAAGGGTCAACTTCTCATCATAGTTCATTAGTTCCTATTGTCTCATTATCTCATCCTAGGGAGAATTGGAACCAACCTGCTGGATTGAAATTATACTAGACTGGATATAAGATGAGATGTGACACCATCAAACCTTCAATTTGCAAAGTTGTGACAATTTCCAACACATTTTCAATTAACGTCACAATAAATTGGTCTTAGGGTTTGTCCATCATGATTCATGCATGCACCATTCATCGTCCCAACTTAGCTCTCGTGATGATTTCTAAATTCTAATCTTCTACTGTAACTGATGTGGTATCATAAGAGTGATAACCAAAAAGTATAATCTATTCATTTTCTGAAAAGGACTTATTATTTTAACAAAATTTGTGTGAACCCGTTTCACATATGAGACGGGATTATTAATGCCTAATATTGTTCATTAGTGATCCCTCGGTGGTAATGACCCCGTTTCATATATGAATCGTATATCAAACAAGTACGGTTCACACAAATTTTGAAGTACTTATTTACCACAAAATTTCTAAAAATATTTAATTTTGATAAGTTCTTTTTTCCCTTAGTTGTTTAAAAAATCACCTAAAATATTTCCACAAAGTAAGTTGTACCGTACGTAGCACCTCTGTGTGTCTTTCATCAATTGTGTTAATTACAATAACAATGTAGAATGTAAGAAAAGGAAATAAATGAGGTAAATTGTTTACGTAGTGAAACAGATTTAGAAACATGCAAGTTCAGAAATAATAAAAAGGAGCATAATTGCGAATTTGTAATAATTTTAGCTTCATCATACCATGTAGGGTAAGAGTTCACCACGACCTGCATTCTTCCAGTCACCCATATCAAATTTCGACAACTCATCTCATTTGAGATACCAAAACCTTCTACCACAAGACCAGAACTTTGGAAAAGATTGAGGCCAGTCTCCTGCAAAGCAGAAAGAAAGTGTTAAGAAAAAAGAACATAGTTCCGCACTTCCGCGTATACTTGATAGCTAGTGTGGAACGATAGATGCCTAGATGGCAAGATCGATCAAACGTATCGATGAACAGTTAATTAATACGATAACGGGACTTCCCTCCCAAAAAGGAGCTCTCAAATATAACGGGACTTCCCTCCCAAAAAATGGGACTTTGATAGTATAGTAATTGCAGTCACATTAATTTATTAGTAAATTGAATGCGAGGGCCGATTGTTGCCCTAGCGACCAATTCAACAGAAGAACACATGCTAGTACGACAAAAAAAAAAGAAAAAGAATACAGTAGTACATAATTGGCCTTTCGAAAAAAATTATGTGAACCCGTTTCATATATAAGACTGGTTATTAATGCATTATCGGCTGCACAATAAAGATCCCCTCCACTATACAATAATGATCCCGCGACTACACAAAATAATGACCGTTCCTACCCAATTTCATATATGAAACAGGCTGTTCACACAAATTTTTGTTTCAATCATATAACTAGCTAGCTGGAGATTGACTACTTTTCTTGGAGAACAATGACTTGATCAAGCGATGTCGTGTACGGAGTAATGTCTTGTTCTCTTACAGTATAATATAATTACATACTCGTACGTGTTAACGTGTAGATCTTCCATTAAAAAATAAAGTCAGCCTTGATCCTTTTAGCTTGATATTATTTCACAATTTTACAATGTTCATTTTGATTTATATTTGATCAAATTTCAGTTAACTCTGGCATCATGCTTTCAAGACTCGCGCGACGAGGAGTAACTTAAATTAAACCAAATAGAGAAAAAGAAAATTTGAGTACACCTATTTTTATATATAAGACGAGAGCATTAATGACCAAAAAATAATCACTTATAAACCGTTTTAGTTATTAATGCCCCGAAAAAAAGAAGGGAATAAGAAAGAAAAACCCAACAACAAGTCCTTTAACAAAAATTAAAGAATTTCCTTTTTCCAAACTCGTGAGTTATATATGAAATATAAGGTTTAAGGCTGTGTTTTGTTCGTGCATAAAGTTATAGTTCAGTTTAGTTCTGTTAAGGGTATTTCAGTTCATGTTACCATTGCAATTTGCAAAGCGTTCATCACTTATTATTTTTCAGTAGATTTGTAGTAATATTGATGAAAATAGTAATTAAAAAATTATTACATTACATAAAAATTAATAAAACTAACCTTAGTGTAGTGCAACATTGCTTCCAATGAAGCTTTTTGCTGGATGTCAAGGTCATACAATCTGATGACAAAATGCTGGCGAACCACATGATCATCAAATTGGTAGCCCTTCTCTGGAAGTTCTATCTCTTGCTCTACGGTCTTCATAAACAAACAACATTACTGATCAGGTATATAATAGAACGAATCAATGAGAAAACAAAGCAAATATTCCAAGCATGACCAATGAGTTGACTACTAGTATGAACGTACCTTTCCATTAATCTTGTTGATGTGCATAGGGTATTGAAGATCAGTAGCCCTAGCTAGTAATCTCGGCACGTCAGAAGAAAAGGTGCCTCCAAACTTATAAATGTGAGTAATTTGTTTGTTGGTTAATCCTCCCTTTCGTAGCTTCGATGAAGTCATCCATGGGTGGCTTGAAAGTGTGACTGAAATTGACGGCATGATTCGTATCAATTGATCATATATATAGACAACCAACAAGACTGGTTTTTTGAGTGCGCACTAAAGATTTTCCTTTCCAAATTCCAAGTTCACTAGTTAAGTACTTCAATTTTGACAAATTTTAGAAGATCAGATTATCTTCCTTGTTAGTGGAAATATGCGAGCAGTACTCTATCTTATAGCTAGAAAGCTTAGTCATTCTGTTGGCATTATGGTTTTAAGGACGTGAAAAGGTGTCATAGAAACCGACCACGTATTTACTTCTCCTCACACTAGATAGGGTATACTACCAGAACGAATTCAAGTTCTGTACTTCGGTCTTTTGGGTAGATTCAAGAGCATGACGACTCATAATTGCGGGAACCCACTTATTTTGGAGAAGGGTAAGAGGAATCAATTGATTATACAAAAAATATAATGGAATTAGTAGCCCTAAAGTTTGGCAAGTCGGAACTGGCCTGGTCCATTCTTTCTTTCTTTGTTTTTTTTTTTTTTTGTAAAGGGAGGCACTGAGGCCGATAAGTATCGAACCCCCAACCTTAAGGGTTGAAGGTGTGCTCCCTACCACTTGAGCAACTCTCTTTTCTTCTTTCTTTGTTTGTTTGAGAGAAGAAACTAGTTACGGATAAAACAAAATCAAAAAATTCCTCTAAAAATTATTTTTTCTATTTTGAAGTTAAGGATGAACAATAATTATTTTACCAAAAAAAATTGTACGTCCAGCTAGCCAGGCTATAGTGCTATACATAATCAATGGAGACATATCATCTACAACTAAATTTTGTACGAAGCATATGGTCCATAAACTGGCACTCTGGAAAAGTGGTTGTTAGTTGCAATGAACATTGGTGTCTGGGTGATAACTGATAACATTGCAACATATCGTCATGTCATTTTTGATAGAAATGCAGACTGCAGCAGATTTTCATGTTACATGCAGCAACAATTGAAAATCACCTCAACTGTGGAAGGTATTATTAGCAAATGAGTGGCGGTGAAACACTCCAAGGATTTTGCATTGAAGTGGCTAGTTTGCTATCCTTTTGTTTCATTTTAAAATATATGTGTGTGAAATTTGGTTCACTTAAAGCCTCTGTATTATTGGATCAAGTCATCAAGTTTAATTGAACTACTCATGAATGAGAATAAGTACTGCAAATACACTAACATGGAGCATTGGAGCTACACCGAACAGCTAACAGAGCTTGTTTGTTTGCTACTTTTGGAGGCAAGGATACTGTTGTTGGGCTCCTTACAAATTGCGTTTGTATTGCTTGCCTCTTACCGAAGTTCTGTTATAAGTTATTGCAGAGCTTGCCAACAGCAACAACAACAATAACCGGGTGTAATTTCTATTTAATGGGGGTGCTTCGGGATCGGGATATACACTACTTTTTCTCTGTTTAAATAACAAAGAGATTTTTTTCGAAATTGACCCTAAATACTTTGCTTCATTGAACTGATTGAAGTATTGTATTGATTTTCGACAACTTCACTAGTTATTTTACAAAGCCTGCCAACAATATTACTCGCAAGAATTTCACCGACAAATTGAAAAACCGAAAAATAGTTGTGGATAAATCAAGAAATGGATCCGATGCATGGTCTCAATCTCTCAGTCCCAAGTTAACCTCATAGCAAGTACATTTCCTATATGTTATATATATATTGATGGGAATAAATATCTCTACTTTCGACAATTATCCGCAATAATCTTTACTTTAAAAATTGATGTGATCCGAAACGATCTAATTGAGGTTTTGCAACGAATTTTTCGAAAAATTAAACCTGTGCCAAGCCATTAAATTTATTTTGACAATGATATAAATCAATTCCGATAGATTTGTATATGTATAGCCAAAGTTTTAGTTTCAACAGGCCGTTTAGAAAAATGGGTTAAAGCTAAGTATGGATTACTCTCAATAATTTTTTGAAATATGAATTAATTTTAAATAATCACCTAAGTAAGGTTTACTCCAAACAATTTTGTCATATACATATGTACCTTCCTTTTGTTTTTCAAAAAAATTGAAATAGACATATGTATCTTGTGTTGTGTTATATGGCTAGCCCATCATCAGAATTCCAATTTTGTTGCTGAACTATTAAGACAACTAACATGAAGATCATGAACAGAAACTCTGGACCAGGACAAATGGACAATCGTAATATTATAATGCATTTACTAACCGATCAAAGTACATTAACATAAGTGCATTTCTTGCCGAACTAGATTGTGCATCGTGGGTGTAGTATTTGTGATTAAAAATTTTAAACATTTTTTCAGCATATTAGTAGGTACAAGTGTTTTCTTTGTATGGATTATGGATATAGACATATAGTTACAGTGCTTAACACAGGTTTAATTATATAGACATATAGTCTGTAGGGACTAGGGAGAAGCCAAACCTCTCTTATATGTTGTCATAGTATTGAGCACATCATGGCATTATTTCCGACGTACAAGCTAAGATAGGTGGAATTCTAAGTCCCTACTCCCTCGTCTTCCCTAGTTCTCCTTTTATCTCCTTCTACGACATGCTGTTGTCGTCGCCAACCATTCCAGCATTTCAGTCTTTCGTCTTAAATGCACATCGAAAGGAGCCGCTCCTCCTTGCGTTCCACTGGTCTATCAATCCAAAAAATGGATTAAGAGGTCTTATATACTAGTAATACTACAATTCAAGCTATTTGAGTTTTACGAAATATGTAGAACTAGATAACCACAAAAGTATTATGAATAAATTATGATCAAGATCGTGAAGCGGTCTGATTCTGCTATATATATGTATATCCCATTCAATCGATCCCCAAATCTGAAATTGCTCCCTTGTCATCAAGCAAATATTTAAGGTAGTGGGATGTAAAGTTCGCACTGCGTCTTATCTAGAGTAAGTACGACCGAGTAATGAAATGGTTATTATAGCTAAGTGACTTGCATTGGGAAAACATCGGTGTCAAATTTGCTTCATAAATTATCCACCTTAACTCTATGTTGCACTTCTTTTAATTAGGTGTCGTGTCAGACACGGGATACGAAAATAAAATTATAAAATTACACTAGTTTTGGAATTTTTAACCCACACGACACGAACACGGCGCCCGAGTGAAGTGTCCGTGCTACAGAGTTAACTAGTATAACAACAACAATAACAACTACTTAGTTAATCCCATCTCGGATAATAATTGAGTTTGAAAGTCACCAAATTAACTATACAAAGAAACATACATTCGTGCATACCGTAATAATTGAGTTTGAACGCCACCAAAACTTAAAGCTCTGCAAATTCTTCTGTAGGATCAAAAGTAGTTCCAGTTATATAGAAATATGAATTTTGATATTTGAAGGCGTCAAAGCAGCTCAAAGGAAGGCTTGAAAGATGATAGAAAGTCGTCTACCATTTTTTGAGCAAATGATCATCGTGTACTTTGTTTTTTGAGGGGAAAAATGATATCGTGTACTTGAATTTCGATCTCAAAATTCTTGAGAACTCTCTAACATTTTCTTTCTCCGCTCCATATATATGATAATATCTTTAAATCTGATCTTCAATTCAAGAATACGTACATAACTCTCTCTTGAATCAGTCTTGTGGCTTATAAAGAGATCAAATCATCCTCAAGCAACGCAGACAACTCATTTAATCTTTTTGTAGTGTACTGTTTGACATACTACCACAAGTACTCGTACTTCTGTGCTTTGGTAGATTCGAGAAGTAGAAGATTTTTTGAGTGCACTGAAGGAGTGTTGACGGAGCTATTACTTATTATCCAGGTATCACTTAAAGGAAACAAGGTACTACTAATTGATAACTGATAAGACATGATGGGTTCATATGTCTAGTACTGAGTATGAACGACTAAGCACTGTAATCAAATAAAAACTCTGAAACTGAATTAAACAATTAAACAAGCTTCGAACTTGTAAAGATACCTCAAAGGCTCTAATTATGTGTCGTGATAATGACTATGATTATCTTATATCATGCATAAACATATAACGTCCTAACATCACCATTGATCATAATAATTCTTAAAAACTGTACTCCTATTTTTTTTGGAGATCAGCTGTGTGCCTTTGGGCCTATTCTCCCCAGCTTCTAAATATTGAATTGAACTGAAAATAACTGAACTGAACTCAAAGTAATTGAACTAAACTGAAAAAAATTGAACTTTTTATTTAATTATTTTGACACCCAAACACTTATCAAAACCTTATCAATATTGTACGTTTATGAAACTAGATGGTGAGACCTTTCCAATGATATACTAATAACTACAAATGGATATCGGTAGCAAAACTTATAACGTTTGCAAGGTATGAGCTGAATGGCGAAAAACTGAGCTGAACTGAACTGCAAGTAACTGAACTGAACTGAATAGAAGTTGGGGAGAACAGGGCCTATGTCACTCCAACACTCTTTGACGGTGGACAAAAAACAACATCTTGCAATGGTGGGAGGTGGGAAGACACACGAGATCAAGAAGCTGGCCATTGAGCTGATTTGGCTCGAAACCGCTCAATTTAATTCGCGTTAAAGTCGGTCAAAGTCGAGTTGTAATAGAGCGAACTGATTTTGAGTAAGGTGGATAGCTCGGATAAAGTCGGTTAAAGCAGTCAAAGTTGGTCTGGTCGGTCTAAATTAGATAACTCGGTTCAATTCATCTTGACTTATAAGTCGGTCAAATTTGATGAAAGTCGATCAAAATTCAGCAAATATGGTTAAACTCGGTTCAAAATCGGGTCATGGCAACCAAATACGGCAAAAAAAGTTAAGCTAAAATCCAAAGCCCAATAATCAATCCAAAGCCCATCAAAACTTATTACATACTCTTATGATGTAGCCCACCATTATTAATACTTTTACTTTTTTCTTTTCAATAATCCAGACTAGAGGATAATAATATCCGACCAGAGAAAGAAAAAGTGAAAACAAAACACAAAAACAAAAATGGCGGTAGTTAGTGGAAGAGTGGCACCGGTAAGAGCCTCATGGGACACCCAACAACGGCTATCGTACAACCGAAATGCTCCACGCAAAATCGACAACAAACCAGCAGGAGGACTCCACTCTCTCCCCTCATCCTCAAAACCAACCAGTGTGAAAAAGAAACAAACCACTTCCAATACTACTGTCCAACTTAATGTTGATAAGCTTCTTAAGTTTAACCCTGTTGTTAAAAACACCCACAAAGGTACTATCTTTTCTCATTTTTTAGCTGATTTTGTTGGTGGGTGTTGTTTTTATGTGTTTTAGTCATCTGGGTATGTCTTATTTTCTTGTTTTGATGAACTTTTTTTTATGCTCATGCAAGTTTTTATTTTTTGGTTGGAAATTGTGGATGGGTGTGTTGTTTTGTTGATTTTGTTAAGTGGGTATGTGTTGTTTTCTTAGTTTGATGCATAGTTTGGGTAATTCAGTAAAAATGATGCTAATATGTGATAAGGGAAGTGAAAAGTTAAGAACTTTTTTCCCTTTGGGATTGATAGATTTTGCTATATGAACTTAAAGTTTAGAACTTTTTCCCTTGGAGAGACTGCTTAGCTCTGGTGTTTAGCTATCATATAAGATATGTGACTGTTTTTAAAGAAAAAGAAGAAAAGGATAAGATAAGTGACTACAGTCAAGAAATTCAGTGTTGGCCTGTTGAGTTGTCACCCTTGTGAATTATAAAGTTAAATTAGTTTTGACTTTGAGTTTTTATTATCTAGAGTGATTTTGAGTTGGAATGTTATCTTTTTATGCTTTCTTTCCTTCTAGCTTATAATTTTGGATAGTGACTTAGGGCCTGTTATTTACAACTTATTAAGTTCACTTCAGTTCAGATCAACTTAGGAATGTAAGAAGGATTGATCTCGTAACTTACGAACGTAAGAAGTTTTCATCCCGATATCCATTCCTAGTTAATAATATATTATTGAAAAGGTCTCACCATATAGTTTCGTAAACATACAATATTGATAGAGTTTTGATAGTTGGTTAGCTGTCAAAGCAATTAAACAAAAAGTTCACAGTTTTTTTCAGTTAAAGAACAGGCCTTTAACGAAATTCCAATTGTGTAGTATCATTAAATTAGATGTTGTAGTTTGTGGTATGTCTGGGTCTCTGGGACATATGTGGTGAAGTCTGAATCTGATGTTCGTGTACTTGAAAGTTATAATAATGTTTTTAGTGTTATGTACTTATGTGTACGAGTGTATCAAGTGTTTGTTTAACTTGTAAGTCTTTGCTGCTGGTCTGATTTTGCACTGTTGATGTTGTATGTGTGAGAAGAAACCATAGATCCAGGGGAGACAACATACTTGGGATTTGAGAGGTGGTTACCAAATCCGCCTAAGGTTGAAAAGCCTCGAGCTACACACAATGCTGCTGCGCTAGCTTATATTGGAGATTGTGTATATGAGGTATATGTTTGTTACCTTCCATATATGTGAACCTCGTTGTATTGTGATGCAAATCCATAATTGGTGTCAAAACGAATTTGGATGCTGTTTTGTGATGCAAATTCTCTAGATTACATATATTTGGTCATTGGGAATACAGGGTAGCGAACTCATTTTTCTTAGTTTTGTGATAGAACCTTTTGTTGAAGTTAATAGGAAATCCTGTGACTATTATTGGCGGAATGATCATAGTTGTTCTTATGTACTTGTCACTACAAAAGGTGTCAGTCAATGAGCAATGGTGACTTGTGTGCTTTACCTTTAAAGAAGTGAGGCAAGTAGCGGGATGGTGAGTAGTCTGCGCACCGAGCTGTTGAGTAGTCATAAGAATTTTGTGAGTAGGCCTAAGGGCTGTTCACATTTTGCTTCCTTCCTTTATATAAGCAAGCAATCACATGCTGACATGAAAATAAATGAACATGCTGACAATCTGACACCAATTTGTATGAGAAATCATAGTTCATGGAATAGTCTAATATGATGGCAGCAACATGCTTGAACAGCAGCATTTACTTGTACAGATTTATCAATTTGATCCCGGAGTTAACTATCAATTGATTGGTCCAGAAGATTCATTTTTTTTGCAAGGGTTTCATTATGATAATTTGCGCTACTTGGTTGTAACTGCGTGACAGACTCACTGTGTTCTAAATTCTCATTAGGCTGTACTAAATTCACAATGTGTTTTCACTGCTACACTTTTGTATTACAGTTGTATGCTAGGAGGCACTTCTTGGCACCTGCACTGAGCATTGAGGAATACAATGATCGTGTGATGGCTGTGGTACGCTGTGAAGCACAGGTTAGTGGTTGATGAAATATGAATTGGGATCTTGCTTTGTTTTGTGACTGCTTAACGTTTTCGACTTTTGGTTCTATTGTCCAAGAAATAATTTAAGACTCAACTTCAGTCCCTGTCTTTTTGAATGATATAAGTAGGAAATATTTTGAGTCTACTATGATAGCAAAGTGACCTATTAAATTTTATTCCACGGTTGTGTACATTAAGATGTGATGGAAGAGTAAGTCTGAGTGTCAGGGAGTCACTGCTGACCAGCTCTTTGTATGTAAGTACAACAACAACAACAACAACAACAACAACAACAACAATCGAGTGTATCCCCATTAGATGGGGGTGCTCGGGGTCGGGATGTACGCAACCATACCCCTGTTTAAGAAAACAGAGAGG